>CM034358.1:26184257-26254341 GCA_019925275.1 Mytilus edulis | reverse complement strand
CAGCTATACCGTGTGATGCGTTTTCAGATTCATCACTCGACAACTTCCTGTTTACCGAACACTTGCATATTTTTACACTATTAATATTATCCACTTGCGGCGGGGGTATCATCAGTGAGCAGTAGCTCGTTTATTTATTTATTTATTTATTTATTTATTTTTTTATTTATTTATTTATTTTTTATAGATTAATATAGGTTTTTTACAGTTCCAGTTCTTATTTATTCATGTATATATCATTTGATACAGTCTGCTTATAGCACCAGTTCTGATCTCTTCATGTATCATTTGATACACGTCAGAGTGTTAACAGTACCAGCTCTTATTTATTCATGTATCATTTGATACACGTTAGAGTGTTAACAGTACCAGCTCTTATTTACTCATGTATCATTTGATACAAGTCAGAGTGTTAACTGTACCAGCTCTTATTTATTCATGTATCATTTAATACACGTCAGAGTGTTAACAGTACCAGCTCTTATTTATTCATGTATCATTTGATACACGTCAGAGTGTTAACAGTACCAGCTCTTATTTATTCATGTATCATTTGATACACGTGAGAGTGTTAACAGTACCAGTCATTGTTTATTCATTTACTGACGTTGTTGTTACTCAGCAGAAATTTTTTAAACATATATGTATCTACTTGTTATCCTGTTCAATTGATTTCCTTTTTTTGCAAATGTTTCCACTATGCACTTAAGGGAAAGTATGTATTCTATATAGTTACGCAGTACAGTATTGTACCAAGAAGTTTTTTTTTATTGCAGTTACTGTATTTTATACTTTTTATGCTTTACATAATATGAACATGTTTATAATTAAATCATCTAAATTTTATTTTATTGTTGTAGTAATTGAAAAAGATCATTATAGTAAGCAATGATATGAATTGTAAGAATGTATTCTATGTAATATTTCATGAAAGGACCAAACATGTTTTTTTCTCTAGACAAATTACACAAAATAGTTTGTTTATTACTGGATGCATTTTAAACTGTAAAGGCAATGTCACTGCATGAACTGGTGTTTCTTCCTAAAAGTAGCACGGGTAGTTCTTTTTATTTGCACACCTCATCTGAATGATAATTAATTGAATTTGTTAAGATTTACTAATTTCACATGGTAAGAAATTATTGGTTTCAACTTCAACCTCATTAATATTGCAATGTTTATAAATTCTATTTTCTATTTCGTTTCTTTTATATACATATAGGTCCTATCTATCTTTCTCTGTTTAGAAGAAATGGTTTTGGAGAATACATTTTTCATTTTATTTTTATAATACATTTGTCACATACATGTTTTGTCTTTAGTTTTACTTTTTTCATTATTTGATTTTAATATTTGTAAGAATATGTTTTAAAGGTTTCTGTTCTTTTTTTTTGGTCCCAGATAGGTGCATAGTGTTTTTCGGTCTGTGCGTCCGTTCGTTCCTTCTTACGTCTGTTCGTCCGTTCGTCCCGCTTCGGGTTAAAGTTTTAGTTGAAGTTTTTGGTCAAGGTAGTTTATGGTGAAGTGGAAGTCTTATCAACTTGAAACTTAGTTCATATGTTGCCTATGATATGATATTTCTTATATAGTGCGAGTGGGGAACCGTATTGTTATACATGGACACATGCTTGTTTAATATTATATTTTAGAGTGATTTCTTCTGTCCTTATAGTTTATTTCCTGTATTTATTTTTTTATGTCTGTTTTATTCGTCTGAGATGCATTTCTTTTAACATTAATTTAGATCATCATGTAGCCAGGCTGAAAATTGTGTACGCCAGACACACGTTCCATCTACAAACTACTTATAGTGACATAAGAATAAACAATTAAAAAAAAACTCAATTGAAGTAAGAAGCTGAATAGCACCGATGCAAAATTCCGAAAGGTATGACAAATGCAACCAATGTTCCTTACCTTTTTTTCGAAAAAAAAGTTTTACATTATCTATATGGAAATGCTGAGCCATATAAATAAGCATATTTACTACATTGGTTAGTCATTCTTTAAGTATTTAAGCGATTGTACTTTAATAAAGCACAATTGGACCGACCTTTCCATAACGGAGAAGAAAATGATGTTCCAAAATAATGCTACATGGTATTTAATTCTAAGTCAGTTAAAGGCGACTAATTTTTTCTGAAAAGTTATTTGGAAATTCTGTTTTTGTTTGCATGCTATGAATATAAATGTTTGCGATTGAAATACAATGTACATAAAAAATTTCATGACCGATTGGAAATTATGCGTGCACTCGACTCTTTTCGTCTGGGTGGACAGTTTCTGAAGATCATTATAAATGGGTATACTATCTGTAGATGAGCATTATTATATACCCAACATCTAGTTTCTATTTTCAGAAATTAAAACAATTTGATTGAGTATTTTACCATAATAGCTATCATGCCACACATGTTTACCTAATGGCTAATTGTTCTTTGCTCGTTATCGTTTAATATTTATCCTTCACTACCTCATCAACATTAATATTTCAAATATAAAAAAGTAAAAATTCTTTGCCCAACCTTTCATGTTGCAGTAAATAGCTCATTTCAACGCTTTTTGTTGCCACTCCACTGCGGTACCCTGAACTTGATATGAGTTATCTTTCTTTGTCCTTAGAATTTTAGAATGTACGCCTTCTCAGAAGACTTCGTGTGTCATTAGAATCATATTCAAAACAGTGTAGCTGTGGCCATTGATTGACAACCTTAAATTATCCCATTGACGGGGGCAGATTAGGTGAACGTGTGTCTGTAACGACAACTGCTCACTACTTACTTATTATAGAATTTAAACTGTGGGGTCACCAAAGGTTCTCAACGCCTTTAATATTAAAATAGTTCGAAAAATTAATCAGGAATAACTTTATGTTTTGATTTATATTATTGATATAAATCAAAACATAAAGTTATTCCTGATTAATTTTTCTAATTTCTTTATTTAGGTGTTGAGAACCTTTTGTGACCCCACAGTTTAAGTGCCTTTAACAAGTGCATAGTGAGCAGCGGTTGTTACAGACAAACGTTCACATAATCTGCCCCAGTCAATGGGATAATTTAAGGTTGTCAATCAATGGCCACAGCTACACTGTTTTGAATATGATTCTATTATGATCGTCAGCTTGAAAAATTACCACGCTATACAATCTTAAAAGTTGGAACATTGAGCGCACTACTGGTTTTTGTTTAAAAGATGATACCTAAGTCGAGAAATCACACATATATTTGTTCAAATTTGGGCTCATATCCCGTTAAAGATAAAAGGAAAAAAAATTGGCGTGGAGAGTTTATTCATTTAGAGTATTGGTGTTACTTGTCTACACGTGCAAATCAGTTATTAGGGATCCTTCGAGTTACAAAATGAAAATAATGTATTGATTTTAATGCATTTTCCATTTCTACTTTTAATTACGCACATTTTGATGAATACATTTATATAGTTATCAATTCCGAAACTACGAACAAATGCAATAAAATAAAAGCGAACTGGAAGACAAAACGTCGTATTATCGTCAACACCGTACGTGACGTCACGGCAAAAATGAGAATATAGTAGGTGGAAGTATAAATCATAGGTTAAGGCATGAGCAAATCTTTTATTTTTTCACTATGAAAAGAGAGACAGTATAAATAAACTGATATTATTATACTATCGCATTGGTCCACAAGCTCTAAGAAAACAAGGACGAATTCAAAGTAAAAAAAGAAGACATTTTAGAATATTTTCTAAACAAATATTAAAACACAAAACAAGCCTGCGAAGATATGAAAGGGGGAATATGGCCCAATTGTCAATTATATATACCCTAAACTGGCTTCAATAAATCGTCAAATTCGTTTACAGCAATAGTATCTAAACAGCAATGAATTATGAACATAGAAGAACGAGTAAAATTCAGGGACCAAGGAACAACACACACAACACCTTGCCAAAAAATAAAATGATATTTAATTTTAAGAAAAACCAAACCCATAATAAACAACAAACAAACAATCACTTACACGAAACAATAGCCACAAAACACCGAAATAAGAATACTCACAGTTACTAAAAGCTAGTGAACAGAAAATTACAGCTAATAATTAAATCATCTTCTCACAGACTTGAGTGTCAATCTGTACACATCCAACATATTTTGTGTAAAGACTTCATCAGTAAGCAAGATATTTTGGACACTGAAGCTTGATCATCCGTCTAATTGCTTGAATCCTGACTAACCATTATACAGTTAGAATAAATTTCCAAGCAAAATTTTATCTATTCCTTCACACAAAGTAATCGAATGCATAACATACCATGAATCATTTAAATACCAGCATCAATACAAAAAAACATTTTTTTTCTGTTGAAAAATATATTAGGCATACATGCATAAACCCCACCCATCGTAAGTCAGGCGCCTGTAATACAGTGGTTGTTGTTCGTTGCTGTATGTCCTATATGTTTTTTCTTATTAATTGTTTGTACACATTGTCGTTTGAATTGTTTTACATTTTCCCTTTTGGCGCCTATTATAGTTGACTATGCGGTATGGATTGTGCTCATTGTTAAAGGACGTACGATGACCTTGTCTCATTGTCAATCATATCACATCTTCTTCTTGATACATTTTTTGTATATAGATAAAATTAAAAATTTTTGAATATACAATATCCTACTTGCAAACCATTCAAAATGAAATGAGATACACAATAACTTCTAATGAAAACTTTAAATTAATTTAATCTGTTCATTTAATATATATATATATATATTGTATATCATATTAAATAAGGTAGATCAAATGTATATATTTCTCGAGATAGAATTTTCTTTTACTTTGCCAAAATAAAGATTTTTCAAAAACATAATAAAAAGTATGGGTCGCCGGGCTATTTTCCAAGCTATGAGTCGTTAAAAAAATTGCATAAATTTTGTAAGTTGGTTCATGAAAAAACACATTTACACGGGTGTCATTCGGTTTTAACGACAGAAATGATCGTGAAGGAATATCTAACGGCGGTCAAGTATTGAGAGGCGATCGTGAAAGTTCTGGTAACGGATCGTGAAAGACATCTAATCGAGAAGATATATGAAAGGTCAATAAATATTCCAATTTAATTAATTACACAGACAAATTAACGACAAAATAAAACTGTCTGTCAAAATGGTTCAACATTATGATAAGTATGTGAGAATATCCAGTTTTAAAAGTACATAGTTATTACAAAACAACAAAAGGCAGATTACTTCTCGACATTTCAATGACATAAAAAATGTAAACAAACATGATTTTTTCACAAATTCGACTAGAAAAACTACTTTTATCCGAATAAGGGCACTCTATTTGAATGAATCAAATAGTTCTCATAGTTATTTTGTATAAACATAATCTGAAACTTGGTAAAGAAAGAACTATTTACACAAAAATTGATTTTTCGGATCATGAAAGATCACGTAACGCATTTTTGAAGATCGTGAAAAGGATCGTGAAAGATCTGATGCTACGAAAACGTTCAAATTATTCTTCAATTATATCATAATTAATATTTGTTATTGGTATTGAGAACAGCTAGATAGGTCAACATCCTCAATAGGTTTAAGCATTTCAAAGTATTAATATTTTTAGAAAATGAAATGTAAAATAGTTGGATGATTGTAAAATGAAGCTTTTTATTGTCATGAGAAGTACTCACTTATCACGAGATATAGGATACCCACATTTTGTATATTGGATCCTATAAACTACATGTCCGTCAGACAGGATTCACCTGACCCCGAATTTGCCTCATTTCATGGATGAAGATTCAGTGTTGTGGTCAAGTCCGTATCGCGGATTCGTTAAGCTTTAGGATAAGTAAAATCATGCACAAAAATACTGAACTCTAAGGAAAATTCAACTAGAGGGTCCAAGGACCCTGTGTCGCTCACCTGATATTTTTATTAACAATTGATGCATGATAAATGCAACTGTTGTACTGTCGTTTAATTTCAGAGATATAATACTAAAAAGTGCGTTTGAAACCTATGTTTTATTTCAGCCATGTGGGCAGGCAGGGTCATCATACACAGTGGTCCCTGGATATCCTAGTGGTGATTTAAACCAAGTTTGTTTAAATTTGACAGTTGTTTCAGGGGAGAATTTTGTAAAATTTATCTAACGAGAAATGCAAAGTAATGAGAAAGTTGTGAAGTTGTTTTGTTGTTGCGCAACCCCCCCCCCCCCCCCGCTCCCCCTTTGCCAAAAAAAACAAAAAGGTAATAAAAAATTATCATATAAGGGCAATCTATCCTATTAACGATTTCTGCAAAATTCAGTTGATTGTGCAAGGGTTGTATAGCCAGCTGAGGTCGTTAAAAACTCCCTTTTGTTGTAGCAGATAGATCTTGACCTGATAAACAATTTACCACATGTCAGATTTGCTCTAAATGCTTTGGTTTTTGAGTGATCAACCAAAAACTGCATTTTACCCAATATGTTCTATTTTTAGCCATGACGGCCATCTTGGTTGGTTGGCCAGGTCACCGGACACAATTTTTTAACTAGATACCCGAATGATGATTGTGGCCAAGTTTGGTTTAATTTGGCCCATTAGTTTCAGAGGAGAAGATTTTTGTAAAAGATAACTAAGATTTACGAAAAATGGTTAAAAATTGACCATAAAGGGCAATAACTCCTAAAGGGATCAACAGACCATTTTGGTCATGTTGACTTATTTGTAGATCTTACTTTGCTGAACATTTTTGCTGTTTACAGTTTATCTCTATTTATAATAGAGCTCAAAAGGATAACTGTCTGTTGTTATGAGTGTAAGGTGTAGATTTTCGACTTCTGCAAGGTTTTAAATAACATCGAACTCATTATCATGCATCATTCGGCAATGTTTGTTTTATGTTGTTTAGCTTTTGATTTTTACCTGTATGCTATAGCGCCAAGGTAATTCGTGTATGGTGTACATGTCTGTCTGCTTGTTTCATATATGACCATGATGACGTCAATTGTATTTGGTATATTGAATGATAGTAAGATGTCTATGTCTGGCTGTCGGTCAGGGTTCATATACTTTTGACCTTATGTTCCGAATTAATTGGCCAAGCATAACTTTTCATTTGTTAGTTTCTAAGGCACTGTAAGGATCGGAACACATTTATTAGGTGTACGGGATATTTGTAGAGATCTGTATGGCATGGTTCATCTAACCTTGAACTCTTTTTATGAACCATTGACAATCTTAAGCGCATTTGACACTTCTAGGAAAACCCTTGATATTATAGACGTTCAACAAATATACAATCATATGTAAAGAAGACGAGACATTACAGCATTTGCGATCTGGTATTCTATAGTCTGTAGAAATAGTTAAATCAATTCACAACTGCGTTGTGTATAAAGAACTTAAGAAAGTACTGTTGCACAAAATGTTGGTTATCGTTCAATCTCAAATTACCCATGGAAGATGCTGTTTTGCTGTAATTTTTTGTTTGGTGGATATTATTTTGGTTTAAACGTTGCATATCCATATTATTGGCTAAATAGTGTCGGTCTTTCTGAATTGCACTTGACCGATTCTCAGAGCTGAATCTTTCACACTTATTTAGACACGTTTTTAGTTGTTGTTTTTTTTAAACGTTCGTTGTAAAGTGTTGAATAAAAAAAAAGCTTTAATGTTCATCCTTATCAAAAGTAGTTACAGGCTTCAACCAGTTGCAGGTTTATCATGAATGGTAAAAGAAATACTCGTCACGCATTATCTTTCACGATAAATTATGCGTTGCCTGATCTTTCACGATCAAGTTTGATGGAAATTCAACAAATTCAAGGTCTCATATACAAGTTAATGCTTATAAAGGAAGAGCATACTTTAATTTTACTGTACTATCAGATACACCAAAGATTAAATTTCAAATATATCATAATAAACTGAAATATGACCATTATAGGTACAAAAAGCGTGTTATTTGTAA
Source organism: Mytilus edulis (assembly GCA_019925275.1). Taxonomy (NCBI): domain Eukaryota; kingdom Metazoa; phylum Mollusca; class Bivalvia; order Mytilida; family Mytilidae; genus Mytilus; species Mytilus edulis. Next base: position 26,246,394 of record CM034358.1, on the reverse strand, counting down.
TTAATTTCTTAGACATGCATTGCGCCTTTTGTGTTTTTTTCATGAAGTACTGCATATTTTCTTTATCTTATTTCACAGTTATGTTGAGGAAGTTAAACCACTTTGACAGACTGATATTTTTTTGTTCGGATTTGTTCCGCGTTTTAAAAATTAAGCGATTGCTTAAAAGATTCTGAACTAGAATTTACATTAAATGCCTTCCTTTTACGATCAGTTACCAGAGCTTGAGGGTTTTTTTGAGCTTTTGTTAACACCCATTTGACCTTGAGACTCTTTTATGAGTTTGGCTTCGAAACATTTGTTATCGAATGATAACGTTTTTTTTAAAAGCACATGTTGAAAGGACTAGGTTTATAGCGCTCTAGCTTTTTGCATGGCATATGGCTAAATTTAATCGTTAAATGATAAAAAAAAAAAATCCTCGTTTTTAAATCTAACGCAATTTTTAAAGAGTAGGGTTGTTTTTTCGAGAGCTTACGTATTTTTTTTTTAACAAGTTAAGATTAAAAAAAATGTGTGAAATTTTGACTTAAACATATTAAGACCTTGGCATATTGACTAAATACCAGTTCTGTCTATTGTTAAATATGCTCTATCCATTTTTATTGTATCCATCTGATGAGTTAAGCCTTTTTCAACTGATTTTTATAGTTCGTTCTTATGTTGTAATGCTTCACCATTGTCCCAGGTTAGGGGAGGGTTAGGATCTCGCTAACATGTTTAAACCCGCCACCTTCTTTCTGTATGTGCCTGTGCCAAGTTAGGAGCCTGTAATTCAGTGGTTGTCGTTTGTTGATGTGTTACATATTTGTTTTCCCTTCATTTTTTGTACATTAATTAGGCCGTTAGTTTTCTCGTTTGAATTGATCCACATTTGTCATTTTGGGGCCTTTTATAGCTGACCATACGGTATGGGCTTTGCTCATTGTTGAAGGCCGTACATTGACCTATTATAGTTGCTAATTTCTGTGTCATTTGGTCTCTGACTTGTGGAGATTTGTCCCATTTGCAATTAATTATACCGCATCTTGTTTTTTTATATCTAAATATCTTTTAAATGATTGTGTCGTTGGGTGGCTGTCTTTTATTTATGTATAATTAATAAATTCTGGTTTCCTTACCCCAATGTTTGCCTGAAGTAAAATAAAAAAATGTGCATCTGGAATTCTCCTTGTCGTCAATTAAACCCATGCTAAAGGTGGGCATCTGTTTGACAGTAAGAGATGCATACATTCGCAGTAAGGGTCGGTTGAAATTGAAAAAAAAACAGGAATGCGTCCATATTACATGGATGCCCCATCCGCACTAACGTTTTCTATTTTCAATGGACCGTGAAAATGGGGCAAAAACTCTAATTTGGCATGAAAATCAGAAAGATCATGTCATAGGGAACACGTGTACTAAGTTTCAAGTTGATTGGACTTCAACTTCATCAAAAACTACCTCAACCAAAAACTTTAACCTGAAGCTGGACAGACGGACGAAAGGACGGAGGGACGGAGGCACAGACTAAAAAACATAATACCCATAAATGGGGCATAAAAGATCCGAAGCGTCGTAAATACTGCACGTTTAAGAACCATTATAACAAGTCTGTGAGGTGTCTATTATTTTCGCCTGTCCCTTTTAAACATCCCGGTGGTCCTTTATACCTTACAACCTATTGTAAATTTGTTCTCGTCCTGGATATTATTAACATATGTTACTAGTCGTTAAGCCCGTAACAATCAATAACCAATTCATTTTATTCTAATTTTACACAATCTCTGTCTAATAAAATAAGTTTATTATCGTTTTATATTTGTAAAATATGGGGGCATGATAGTATTCATATGTATATGCATGCCATGAAAAGGGTCCATGTGACATTTTATGAACTCTTGAATCTCTTAATATGAACAAAATTTTTATCATAATATTTTGGTATTTCGAGAGCTTAGTGCATATTCCACGCTAGTTAATGTGAAATAGCACACAGTAAATTTATGGACTGTAAAAACTGAAAAAAACAGTCCTTAATCTTAATAATATTTAGGTCTATTGTCTTTTGAAATGAATGTTTTTTTTCTTTAAAACTAGGCAAATCATTCCCTCAATCAAATAATTCGATATTTAAAAAAAACCGCGCTTTGATTTTATAGCTGTAAATGCAAAACTTAATTCTTCATTTTAAGCGCTTGTCTGTAAGGCACCAATTGGTTCGTACCATGATAAATTCTCTGTCGTCTAAACATCAACCCAACAATGTTAGATCTGTAAATTTGCTTTCGCAAATTTTTTGTTCTTCTCTCGCCGGGATTCGAACCCATGCTACTGAGATATCGTGACACCAAATCGCCTGCACTGTAACAGGTGCGCTAGACCACACGACCAACTGGGCTTCATAAAAATGAAGCTTTCGTTGGCTGGGTGTTACTATTCCACGTCAGTTTTAATCTAGCGTCGTACTACAGTACATGATATATAAGGCGTGAAGATGTTATTTTTTTAATTTTTTTTACAGAAGATCAGCTAAATTATCTATCTATATATAGCTAAACGCTTTCTGAACAAAATTTAATCTTTGGAGCCAGTTTTGGGGGAGGATATGAATTTGCAAGCTCTTTTTTACTTTTTTAATAATAAGACGTAACCCTCGTTTTTAGTTAATTGTTATATAATTGGGATCTCGTAGTCTGCTTAAAACAAAATCTGTGTCGCTGTACGTTACAAAACAAATATTGACCTTATTGATTGGAATTCATAAGCAAAAATCTATTGAGTTTTGCATTAAGTTTTGCAAAATAAACTGGCATTTTCACCACGTGTTCTGTTACTATAAATACTGTCTTAATCTTCATTTAATTGACCAATCATTTTTCCCTATAAGTAAATGACATATTATTGCCTTAGGTAATACATAACAAATATGAATTAGCCACGTTGAATATACTACAAACAGTTATTATAATAAGAAAGTGCCTTCGCATATAGAACACATACATTTCAAAATGGTTAAAATCTCTGTATTCTTATGTCTTCTTGTCTCCAGTATCGTATGTTTGTCCGTGGAGGCAAGCGAGGAGGTCAAAGAAATGGATCAAGAAGTAAAAGACACAAAAGAACCAGAAAAGAAACCAGACTTGAAAATTGAAGTTGTGAGCCTACCAGAGAAAGGATGTGATAAAGACGCCAGAAAATCTCAGCGGCTAGATATCCTCAGCATGAAATATACAGGATTTTTAGAGAACGGCACAAAGTTTGAATCGACGTAAGTTATATCTTACTTTCCTTTAATATAATAACATGCGAGGTTCTCGAAAAGCAACCAATAAACAATATTCAGAGCAATTGACATTATACTGGTTAATAAAAAAAAGCCAAAATATGTTTTATTTAATTGTAATCAAAATGAGTATAAAATTTTAAATCGGCATTGAGATATTGAAAGACTGTAACAGTGAACTGACAATTAAGAAAGAATAATGAACTGAATTTGCAATACACGTGAGTTTCTCTCCCCTTCCCTCATAGCGATATTAGAATAACACACATCATCACTGTAGAAATTGACTTATGATTTATTTGTTGAACGTTTATTTAATGATTTAGTACTTTATTATTCAGAAGTTTTTATTTCTATAGACGATCGTAATTTGGTGATGTAGAGGATTGATATTGCTATAATATTCGCCACCTGTTGTTTAATATATAAACATTATTTATAATAGTCAATAGGATTGTGTATTAAGCACCTACATTTTAGATCGATTAAGATCAACTAAATTGTATTTTCTGTACAAAGAAATATTAAATCATATGTATTTGCTACCTTAAACATTTCTACAAGTTTGAATAAAGTATTTGTCATTTAAGATCGACTTCTAACAAATAATCCATCTTCATTTGTCACAAAAAACATTTTTGTTTTTGCATTTTAAAGAATCATTGAAACCTGATAACCAAAAGATGTTCAAATATAATCAAATCAGACGATCTTTCGACCCGCGACTTTAATTTAGTGCTTATGTGTTTTCTACTTTATTTACTATAATAAGATTATTCCGTATTTCTAAGTTCCGAAAAAGTTTGTTTGAAACTACATTCTAAAAATCAGTTGTATCTATAAATATTGTTAAGTTATAATTAAAATAGCTGGACAACAACAAAAATAGAAAATACAGCACGTTTGAGCAAAATGTATATATCTGAATATAAAACGGAATACAATATATATAATTATGTGCATTGAATAAAAATATCATCACTTTATTGCGGCTCATACATAATCTGTTAAAATATAAATTCGATAATCTTTATATACAGGGATGACCATAATAATGAGTTTTCTTTTCAACTCGGTGTTGGTCAAGTCATCCAAGGATGGGAAAGAGGAATGTTAGATATGTGTGTTGGCGAAAAGAGAAAATTAACAGTCCCACCACACTTAGCGTACGGTGATATAGGCGCAGGTAAGACCAATAAAACAAACATTAACAGTCCCACCCCACTTAGCGTACGGTGATATAGGCGCAGGTAAGACCAATAAAACAAACATTAACAGTCCCACCACACTTAGCGTACGGTGATATAGGAGCAGGTAATAACCATTTAAACAAACATTAACAGTCCCACCACACTTAGCATACGGTGATATAGGAGCAGGTAATAACCATTAAAACAAACATTAACAGTCCCACCACACTTAGCGTACGGTGATATAGGAGCAGGTAATAACCATTAAAACAAACATTAACAGTCCCACCACACTTAGCGTACGGTGATATAGGAGCAGGTAATAACCATTAAAACAAACATTAACAGTCCCACCACACTTAGCGTTCGGTGGTATAGGAGCAGGTAATAACCATTAAAACAAACATTAACAGTCCCACCACACTTAGCGTACGGTGATATAGGAGCAGGTAATAACCATTAAAACAAACATTAACAGTCCCACCACACTTAGCGTACGGTGATATAGGAGCAGGTAATAACCATTAAAACAAACATTAACAGTCCCACCACACTTAGCGTTCGGTGGTATAGGAGCAGGTAATAACCATTAAAACAAACATTAACAGTCCCACCACACTTAGCGTACGGTGATATAGGCGCAGGTAAGACCAATAAAACAAACATTAACAGTCCCACCACACTTAGCGTACGGTGATATAGGAGCAGGTAATAACCATTTAAACAAACATTAACAGTCCCACCACACTTAGCATACGGTGATATAGGAGCAGGTAATAACCATTAAAACAAACATTAACAGTCCCACCACACTTAGCGTACGGTGATATAGGAGCAGGTAATAACCATTAAAACAAACATTAACAGTCCCACCACACTTAGCGTACGGTGATATAGGAGCAGGTAATAACCATTAAAACAAACATTAACAGTCCCACCACACTTAGCGTTCGGTGGTATAGGAGCAGGTAATAACCATTAAAACAAACATTAACAGTCCCACCACACTTAGCGTACGGTGATATAGGAGCAGGTAATAACCATTAAAACAAACATTAACAGTCCCACCACACTTAGCGTACGGTGATATAGGAGCAGGTAATAACCATTAAAACAAACATTAACAGTCCACCACACTTAGCGTTCGGTGGTATAGGAGCAGGTAATAACCATTAAAACAAACATTAACAGTCCCACCACACTTAGCGTACGGTGATATAGGCGCAGGTAAGACCAATAAAACAAACATTAACAGTCCCACCACACTTAGCGTACGGTGATATAGGAGCAGGTAATAACCATTTAAACAAACATTAACAGTCCCACCACACTTAGCATACGGTGATAAAGGAGCAGGTAATAACCATTAAAACAAACATTAACAGTCCCACCACACTTAGCGTACGGTGATATAGGAGCAGGTAATAACCATTAAAACAAACATTAACAGTCCCACCACACTTAGCGTACGGTGATATAGGAGCAGGTAATAACCATTAAAACAAACATTAACAGTCCCACCACACTTAGCGTTCGGTGGTATAGGAGCAGATAATAACCATTAAAACAAACATTAACAGTCCCACCACACTTAGCGTACGGTGATATAGGAGCAGGTAATAACCATTAAAACAAACATTAACAGTCCCACCACACTTAGCGTTCGGTGGTATAGGAGCAGGTAATAACCATTAAAACAAACATTAACAGTTCCTCAAAACTTAGCGAACGGTGATATAGGAGCAGGTAATAACCATTAAAACAAACATTAACAGTCCCACCACACTTAGCGTACGGTGATATAGGAGCAGGTAATAACCATTAAAACAAACATTAACAGTCCCACCACACTTAGCGTTCGGTGGTATAGGAGCAGGTAATAACCATTAAAGCAAACATTAACAGTCCCACCACACTTAGCGTACGGTGATATAGGAGCAGGTAATAACCATTAAAACAAACATTAACAGTCCCACCACACTTAGCGTACGGTGGTATAGGAGCAGGTAATAATCATTAAAACAAACATTAACAGTCCCACCACATTTAGCGTTCGGTGGTATAGGAGCAGGTAATAACCATTAAAACAAACATTAACAGTCCCACCACATTTAGCGTACGGTGATATAGGAGCAGGTAATAACCTTTAAAACAAACATTAACAGTCCCACCACACTTAGCGTACGGTGATATAGGAGCAGGTAATAACCATTAAAACTAACATTAACAGTCCCACCACACTTAGCGTACGGTGATATAGGAGCAGGTAATAACCATTAAAACAAACATTAACAGTTCCTCAAAACTAAGCGAACAGCGATATTTGTGCTGGTAATGACAATTTTAAAAACAAACATTAATTTAGCAGTTCCTCCACACTTAGCGTACGGTGATATAGGCGCAGGTAAGACCAATAAAACAAACATTAACAGTTTCGAAACACTTAGTGTACGGCGATTTATGAGAAGTTAATAACCATTAAACACACGTTTTAAAATGATGTTTTATATAGGTGCATGTAAATAAAAGATAGAAGATTGGTTATTCAGTGTGCACCATATTTATGTTGTGATTGTTTTCATTTTAATTGAACGTCACCAATCAATCAATCAATCAATCAATCAATCAATCAATCAATCAAACAATTATTAAGTTTTATACTTCTTTCTTATTCCTATCAATGGTATAAAGGTTTTACATGAATTTTGAAGAAAAACTAAAGATACCAATTTTATAATGTTATACGACAGACGTTTCGTCTACGTAAGACTCATCAGTCACGCTCAAATCCAATAAAATTGAAGGACCAAAGTTTACAACAAAACAAGGATGCACCCATTGCGTCTTTGTATGATTCAAATAATTAAAATTTACACTTTTGAAGGCGTAAGCAAAACTCCATAACATTCAGTTTCCATGAATCATTTCTACATAAAGGATTTTTTTTACATAAAATTGTGCATGAACAACTTGGTGTCATCATTTGACAGTGCCACAATGCCAAATGCATCCCATTTATTTTCTAGGAGGCATAGAATGTACATGAAACCATGTGAAGTGGTATAATTGCTCACGCTGTCAGTAAATCTTTTTATTTTCATTAACTCTTAAATGTAGAAGGAAGACAAAAAGCTTCACTTTATTTGATTTGATACTAACGAAATTTTGAAAGATTGAAAGAAAATCTTCAGCTTACATAATTATTTTTTAGACAAAATCTCATTGAAGAAAAGATAGCATTAAAAGAGTTGAACAATACATATCATATATCACACACCTGTTATATTTGCTATTATAAAATCAAAACACAGATTTCTAATACCTAAGCTTTAGGTCTTTGAATTATGCTCATAGAAACTCATTGCCGAGCATTTGTTCATTTTGAGTTGATAATCGATTAATTTACTTGACATTACAAATTATTCATTATATGTTCTACATTCTAAAATTTTACCGGGGTGAAGTACGTTCACTATTCACTATTCACTTTTCACTATTCAAAATTCATGAATAGTGAACTGTGTTTTTTTTGCACTATTCACTATTCAAGTTTGTGAAATTGAATCAAATTTAGTATCAACTTGTATATGTAAATTTTTAGGTGAGAAAATACCTCCAGCTTCTACCTTAATATTTGAATGTGAGCTAGTGAAGATAGATAACGGACCTAAACCCACCAATGTATTCAATGAAATAGATGCAGACAAGGACGGCTTTATTACTAGAAAAGAGGTCAGTACATTAAAAACATCTTCAAATACGTATCGTTAAGAAAATCGGCTTATATTCTTATAAATTTGGGTTATAGCTATTTTTGAATAGGATCATTTGTTCCTTAATAGCGTTTTTCATATATTTGTAAGAACAATGTTGCTTCTGGCGTTGTAGCATTAGTTTCATATATTTTTTTTTTTTATCAACATCAAGATGCGAGCTATAGTTTCTTTCTAAACTAACGCCATCGTTGAATTATCAATTCAAAAATATAGGTACTGACTGGTTGACTTATGATGTGGCGATAGTTTAATTGGTTAGAATTGTATACTTGAACATAGTTTGGAGCATCTCTCAAAAGTAAGAAGGAACACAACACATAATATGGGTATTCAAGAATTACTTTCTGTGACATTAATTATGATACTGCAAAACATTTTTACCTTTTTATAAATATCAAACTTGTAAAATTAAGTTAATAGACAAATATTTAAACTGTACGTTTTTGATATAAACATACATTACATACAAATCATACATATTGTTTTTATGTTTCAGGTATCGGAATTCCTAATTAAACATTCTGAAGACAAAATAGAACCAGAGTCAGAAGAACATCAAAAGGTTCTTGACAATATATTTCTTCATGAGGATAAAGATAAAGACGGTCAGATATCTAAAGAAGAGTTTAGTGGACCTAAACACGACGAGCTATAACGTGATGTAAATCTTTAAACCGGTTTCATTTTAATTTATTTCCCATTTCGCTTTTATGGCAGTGCTAGTTTCACCAAAACATCTGTAATTAAACCAAAAGTTTGCTGTGTTGTAAAAAGTTTTCGTAAAAGAGAGAGAAAGAAAGTAAGAGAGAAAGAGAGAGAGAGAGATAGATTTGCTTGTGTATAATTGTGATTGTGTCTTGTAAGATTTGTCACGAACAGCATGTTGTATGCATGATATAGTAAATATTTTGTAGCATTGAAATGATTGATAATATTATCCCATTATCCATTTTGAGAATAAAATTATTATGATCGTGTAAGAATCAAAGATTTACAATTTATATTAGCAGTACTATGACATTCGAAATGTCACCTATCAACCATCATTTCACCTCACCATGTTAATTGCAGTACTAGGACATTCGAAATGTCACCTATCAACCACCATTTTAACTCACCTTGTTCTAAGGGCAGCCATACTTTCAGCTCACCTTGGTCTTAGGGCAGCCATAATGTCAGCTCACATTGTTCTTAGGGCAGCCATAATGTCAGCTCACCTTGTTCTTAGGGACAGTCTGAGCTAAATCCTTACTTACTTGGGATTCATTTTCCCCTAACTTTTTTAATCGTTGATTTCTACAGAAATCTCAAAGCCAATTGAAATTAGATTTGGTTACAATCATCTTAAGTTTGGTGTCTAATGAAAAATTATCTAGATTTAAATTTTTTCTAGCAAAATTTTGATAAATTACACGTTATATAACCCTTGCAAAGAAAAGCAGTCCAAATTTTAAAACTTTTAAGCAAACAACAATCAAACAATCATTATAATTACCCAGCTATGGACAGTATGTTACAAACCTTTTTCTTAATTCTATACATTGTTTTTCGAATTACCTTTCAACATTATCAGAACTGCAACTACATTGTCAACAAAATATTCCGAGAGCTTAAAGTGCAATAATTTGGCGAAGGTTCAATTTCTACCTACTTTGGAAGATTGGTATTTTCAATAACAACAGCTGACGTAAATCATGGCTAACTTTGACATTAACATAGAAAACTAAATAACATATTAATTAGTTCTGTAAGTTAATCCTTGCCTTCTAAAAAGGCGTGATAACTTTTTGCGTCACTGGTCGACACCTTTTCAAAATCTTGTTTTCTATAACACGGAACACTGATGACAAACAGGTGGTTCCGTTTATAAAAAGGTCCCCGGAATTGATAATACGCGGAAGTTAAATTTCGAAATAGAAAAAACACTTAAAACTTCATACGTTCGAAGTACTTTTCTGGATTAGAGGTCATATTGATATTGTAGAACTAATATGTAAATTGCATCTAACATTTAGAAATGTAAAATTTAACATTTCATATTCAACATGGTCTATCTTGTTTCCAATATAAAGATAAAATAAACAAAGAACGAACGACGAACATAAAAACAAAAATGAAATGTCACCTATCAACCACCATTTTAACTCACCTTGTTCTAAGGGCAGCCATACTTTCAGCTCACCTTGGTCTTAGGGCAGCCATAATGTCAGCTCACATTGTTCTTAGGGCAGCCATAATGTCAGCTCACCTTGTTCTTAGGGACAGTCTGAGCTAAATCCTTACTTACTTGGGATTCATTTTCCCCTAACTTTTTTAATCGTTGATTTCTACAGAAATCTCAAAGCCAATTGAAATTAGATTTGGTTACAATCATCTTAAGTTTGGTGTCTAATGAAAAATTATCTAGATTTAAATTTTTTCTAGCAAAATTTTGATAAATTACACGTTATATAACCCTTGCAAAGAAAAGCAGTCCAAATTTTAAAACTTTTAAGCAAACAACAATCAAACAATCATTATAATTACCCAGCTATGGTCAGTATGTTACAAACCTTTTTCTTAATTCTATACATTGTTTTTCGAATTACCTTTCAACATTATCAGAACTGCAACTACATTGTCAACAAAATATTCCGAGAGCTTAAAGTGCAATAATTTGGCGAAGGTTCAATTTCTACCTACTTTGGAAGATTGGTATTTTCAATAACAACAGCTGACGTAAATCATGGCTAACTTTGACATTAACATAGAAAACTAAATAACATATTAATTAGTTCTGTAAGTTAATCCTTGCCTTCTAAAAAGGCGTGATAACTTTTTGCGTCACTGGTCGACACCTTTTCAAAATCTTGTTTTCTATAACACGGAACACTGATGACAAACAGGTGGTTCCGTTTATAAAAAGGTCCCCGGAATTGATAATACGCGGAAGTTAAATTTCGAAATAGAAAAAACACTTAAAACTTCATACGTTCGAAGTACTTTTCTGGATTAGAGGTCATATTGATATTGTAGAACTGATATGTAAATTGCATCTAACATTTGGAAATGTAAAATTTAACATTTCATATTCAACATGGTCTATCTTGTTTCTAATATAAAGATAAAATAAACAAAGGACGAACGAACGAACATAAAAACGAAAATCATGGACAAACACATTCCACGAATGATCAATCCCCTAAGAGATGTATATACATATACTTAGTATATGGAACACTTTAAATAGTTATGGTGGACTACTAACAAACCAAACGCTTCAAAAAAAGAACTTTAGACAGAAAGCTGACTTCATTATATTAGATAAAAAGCTATCTGCATTATTTAAGATGAAAAGATAACACTTTAGTAATGAAGACGTTTTATCATGAAAAAAGTAAAATCACGAAAGTATTGGACTCGACGGAAAATTCAAAAAGGAAAGTTCCTTCATCAAATGGCAAAATAAAAAGCTCAAACACATCAAACTAATTGATAACAACTGTTATATTTCTGACTTGGTGCAAGCATTTTATATATCATGCTTTATTAGTTTGATATGTTTTATGTTTCCAGTATAAATATTATTTGAGCGATATATGCTCCTTGTTGCTTTTAGTTTGTTCTTTTGATTAGAAACCATATCCAGTGTTTTAAAAGGAAAACAAAAACGTTTTTCTGTAGAAAAAAGATGACATATACACATTTGTACAATGCACAAATTATGTTCAGTTTTGTACCGATCCATCAGAGATTTTTATGTTCATGTATTTTATGTGATTAATGCACCAAAGAGGAACTTTTTAATTTAGATGTGGTTAATCAGATTAAAAAAGTTGGTGAATCAGCACAACGTGGCAAGATATTGTAAACACAAAAAACAATGTCTCGTCACTACTTAACAGTACACAATTTCAAAAAGAAAACATGAAATTAGTCTTTTTATTCGTATAACTGTCAATTGAATATGTAAAATATGTGGCTAAAGTAGACATAAATTTTCACATATGACATAGATCAGAAATTGTTTTATTGGACACATCGATAAAGTTTGATAATCGGTGTGCCGTTCTGTTTCTGTTTTGTTTGAAAGCATCCCCATGAGGGGATCCAGTCATTTTTAAAAGGTGAATTCCAACCATTCTTAATATGCGTACACTGTTTTTGATATATATATATATATATAATGATAAAATTACTAGTACATACTTTCGTAGAGAAACCTATAGCTAAATATTGCAGAACTACAAATGAACGTAACGTTCATTGCTGACATTCTTTGCATTTCTGTTTGTTTGTCCGTATTAAATAAAATGAGAATGGAAATAGAGAATGTGTCAAAGAGACAACAATCTGACCAAGTAGCAGACAACAGCCAAAGGCCACCAATGGGCCATCAACGCAGCGAGAAAATCCCGCACCATGAGGTGGTTCTTAGCCTAAATAAAAATGTGTACCTAGTCTAGTTTAGTAAAAATGGACGTTACACTTAACTCTAAAACATATAAATGAATTAAAATTATAAACATATAAGACTAACACAGCCCTAAATTGGTATGGAAATCTAAAATACTATTATTAGAATAATTGCAGGTCTTTCCACCAAAAACCATGTATTTCAACATGAAAGTAGTAAAATTAGGATTAAATTTTCATTTCAATCGTGAAATGATAGCTTATTGTACGCTGATTCAAAAAGTATATGGTTTGTATACAATATTTTTAAAATTACAAAGATAATTTGTAATTTTCAGCTGGAAAAATGTTACTTCCGATACTATTTGAATATTTACTTGACACTTATTCCAAAAATATCTGGTTCTATATACTTTTTTATTATTAAAGTACAAAACAAAGCTACTTCTGGTTTACACAAGGTCACTTCCGGTTGTATTTTTCAAGGTTAATCGTTTGAAACCTATTGCAGAAAGTCTCATGGCATTATCATGTAAACATATGAGGTAAAAGCAAAGGTCAAAATCAAGAACGTCAAATTAAGCTATGACCTTGAGATCAATTTCAAGGTCATCAACCAAGGAACTCAAGTAAAAAGACCATAGGTCTTAATTATATTTAGTTTATAAGTTATATCACCATTATTTTAAAATACAAGAGGTCGTAAAACTCCCTTTCATGTTCAACGTACCCTTGCAATCAAAATCTACGTGTTACGACATTTAATTTAGTAAAAATGATTTGTCGATATCTTATTGGGTTTTTGGAAATAAGTGAAAATAACCCAAATTAATTAAATTTAGAATATGACCTTTGACCTTTACCTTGTTTTCATTTTTTTTTACCAAGGGTCTCAAATCAAAAGATCCTTGGTCTCTATCACTTATGGTTTACAAGATAGAAATTCATATTACTTGTATCAAATGCATAAAGGTAAATGACTCTCATATGGAGTGTTCATAATGCTTCGGTCAAAATGGAACAAATCATGCGAAGGATATAACGAGCAATTCTATAAAAAATAATTTCTCGCTTTCTTTTACGGTTAAGGTTATGTGGAAACAAGGAAAACAGTTTTCGGGGAAATAACTCATAAAAGGAAAATTATTTCGTTACGCAGGGTAAATTTCAAATGCCCATAAACTGTTCGATATCATATACCACATATCTAAGCGACATATTGTGAAATAAATAATTATCGCAAGAACAAAATTAGGCGGAAGAAAAAAAAATATAATCAGAAGAATTACAGTAGGTCTTTCCACAGAAAAGTGGAAAGACCTAATGAAAGGTCACCGCGCATTTTCTCAAACTACAGATTTTGACAAAATGACTTGTTGTGTATGGATGATGCAGGAAATTAACACAATTTTGTGATTAGAAACTAAACTACATGATAGAATTGTATAACAAATTACGAAAAGATAGCTTTCAGATAAATTTTATGCTTTGAGAATTTCAAAAGAAAAGATAGGGTACGTTTTTTCCGTCTAAAATACAAAATAGGAAAATTCCATGTAGATTCGTTCAAAAAATGCACTGCTTTAGAGTTACCTCTCCTAAAATGCCAATTCAAAAACAATTAAAAACTAAAAAAAATAATTTATACTTTTAGAAATATTGATATACATAAATAACATTCCTCTAATAAACTAGGAACATTTTCATTATATCTGCATTCTTGCATTAAATTTTGCTTACTTGATAGAAAATGTGGACCTTATATTCTCTGTTTATTTACAATCCAAGATGGTTAAAGACACCCATACCACCTTAATTGACTTTTCTTATATCTTTTTTTTTTATAAAAGACACCGGAACACCCGAAGAGAACAATCGACCTTCGAAGGACAACTTTACTTTCAAAATATATGTGCTCCTACTCATGCTGTATTCAGCATCGTATCATTAAAGTTGAAGATCATATTCGTTTATTAAAATGACTAAACAGTTGTTGTTTGCTTACAAATACATTGAAACGGTTCTCCAACTGTTAAGATGATAATGAAATGATAATTACTTTTATGAAGAAAACAAAAATTGAAGAAAAAAGGCACTAACGAAATTCATTTGTAATGTCAAAATCTTTCTTTTTCCATACAATATTATTTGAGTAAAAGGATTGAAAACAATGCGTAAATTAATCCACATTAAAATACTACTGAAATAATAATTCCTGGAATACCACTGAAAAAAATAATTCCTGGAATACCCCTGAAAAAAATCACTTCTGGTATACCCCTGAACAAACTACTTCTGGTATACCATGGAAAAAACAGTACTGGAATACAACTGATAAAAAATAGTACTGGAATACAACTGATAAAAAATAGTACTGAAATATCAATGAAATCAGTACTGAATCTATAGAATAAGTAAAACGGATGCAAAAAATGGCAACGGAGTCTTCACAATTGTAAGTCGAAAACAAGTTAATAATCATATGGTAAAAAGGGACAAAATACCAAGAGACAAACATTAAAAGTAAAAAAACACAATATAGAAAACTAAAGACTGAACAACACAAATGAGCGTCACTGATGAGTCTTATGTAAACGAAACGCGCGTCTGGCGTACTAAATTATAATCCTGGTACCTTTGATAACTATCTACCAAACACCGGGTTTGATCTCAGATGCTCTTATAGAAGAGAGACGAAAGATTCCAGAGGAACAGTCTAAGGTATTCATATTCTCTGGTGGTTCAAAATAGGTGATACTAGTAAGTCAAATTCGATAGGCCACATTCGATCCAAATGTGTGTCGTAATCTGTGAAACAGATATTTTAGAATGCTTAACCATAGATGACGTTGGTAAACTTTTCGAAGGGATAATTTCAACACTTAGAGGTACAACATTCTATCACAGAAATCATGATATAATACGCATGATTAACTAAAATAAGTCTAGTAACCCAAAGTTTTTAAATCAAAGAAAAGAAAGCACTACAATTCATTCGTATTACTCTTCATTACTTATTCATTAGAGGGTTGACAAGCACAAATAATTATCATTTACGGTTTCAATTAAGTGCACCATTAGTGCCAGATAATAGAAAAATGTCATCCCCATTTTATATTCGTAGCAATGCCCCAAGAGTGGTAGTTTGAATAATTATGACGTGTTGGAAGGTATTTATTTTTGTTTTACTTAGACACCTTTCTGCGTCAATGAGGAACAACAAAATGAAAATCTTGACTATCAAAGGTTTTACCTATAACTATCGTCGGAAAAAATTTATTTTGATCAGCAACACACAATCTTTTACTGATTCCCTAAGCGGGCTTTACAGTAACAAAAGCAAACAAAACATCTGCTATATTTATAATTCATGATGGCTTTTGTGGTATCCATCCATAGCACAAAATCAGTAAATGCAAAGAATTAGGACCATATCGTGTTATTGTGTCGGTTTTTTGTCACATAAGTATTGCACTAGTTGGAAAAATGTTTGCCAAACAAAGAGCATTTTATCTTATAAGAAGATTAGCTAATTTTCGTAAACCAGCTAGAATTAATAAAGGTCATTCCAAAATTTGTTTGTGTTTTTATTAAAAAAAGGTATCATGAAGATATAAAACAAAGGTTTGAGGGTATTCATCCATGACACAAAATCAGTGATTGCAAAGCATTAGGAGCATTTCATGTTATTGTATCGTTTTTTTGTCGCATAAGTATTGCACTAGTTGAAAAAATGTTCGCCAAATAAAGAGCATTTTATCTTTATTATAAGATAATTAGGTATTATTCGTAAATCAGCTAGAAATAATAATTGTCACTCCAAATGTTGTTTGTGTTTATTAAAATTAAATATCATGAAGATAGTAAACAAAGGCTTTAGAGTATTCATTCATGACACAGAATCAGTAAATGCATAGCATTAGAACCATATCGTGTAATTGTATCGGTTGGTTTTCGCATAAGTATTGCGCTGGTTGGAATATGAAAAAATCAGATATAAAGTGCATCAAAAATCACTATTATAAAACTATTGACACGGGAAACCCAACGGTCTAATCTATATCAAACACAAGAAACGAAAAACACTAATGAACCACATAAACAGACGACAACTACTGAGCATCAGCTTCCTGACTTAGGCTAGGTGCCAAAAAATGTAGCGTGATTAAACCTTTTAATGCTACCAAACCTTATCCCCTTTTCTGAAACAATAGTATAACATCACAACATAGAAAGACACTCTATAAAATATCAATTGTTTTATCTGTATTAGAGCTTCATTATCCACCATTTTATTCCTAAGAAAATGTCTGTACAAAATCAGGAATATGACAGTTCTTTCAGGTCGTTTGATATGTAAGAAGTTTTGATTTTGCCATTTGATAAGAGACTTTCCGTTCTGGATTTTCCGTTGAGTTTCATATTATTGCTATTTCAATTTATCATAATGTTGTGCCTGCGTATTCCCATTGTTTGATTGGACAGTTAATAGTTTACGTATCTGAATGGTATATATTTGGCTTTTCCTATATAACATATATCAATTAAAACTTATGAACTATAGTGTGTGATAACATTGTGTGAGGGAATTCGAAGTTTTCTGTACCCATGTTCACTCCAGCGCAATTTATTACAATACCCCTGCATCAATCTGTGATTTATTTTGCAATGTTTAAAAAAATAATTTTACTTTGTTGTCGCGATTTGTTTGTGAAACATTCAATGTTTTAGAAAGGCGAATTTTCTGTATAAAGTCAATAATTATGTTGACCTTTGAAGCCCAAACTTTCTACAGCCTTAAATACGCAAATCAAAAATCCAAAAACTATACCAATACAGAACGCCATGTTTATGGAATTATAGCAAATCATTTGGTTTACAAATTTTGATACGTTATTGCTACAAAATGAACTTAAAATATCTGACGTTTTCTCCCTACCCAGTTTACCCCTATTATTTTTATGATGTGGACTGGTCATT
The DNA here is from genome assembly GCA_019925275.1 of Mytilus edulis. Classification (NCBI taxonomy): domain Eukaryota; kingdom Metazoa; phylum Mollusca; class Bivalvia; order Mytilida; family Mytilidae; genus Mytilus; species Mytilus edulis. Next base: position 26,228,788 of record CM034358.1, on the reverse strand, counting down.
GTTATTAATTCGTACGCAATTTGATTGGCTGAACTTGTTATTAATTTACCTTCAAACTTGTTTATGCTTTTCATACATGACTATTCATAATAAGAACGTGCATGAACTAAAATGACCTTTAAACTGGACACTGAACGAGTCAATATTATTTTTTTATCAATGAAAGTTAAGGTATGAAAGGTAGAAATTGCCACTTCTTCTATTTTCACAAAATTTTTCGATTACACAGTTGATAGATTATTTCTTATAAGCCTATTGTGGAGATAAGAGAGTAAAATAACAAATTAGACGTTTTGCTTAAACAAGTCATTTTCTTACTTGAAATGCCGAAACACAATTTACGTACGACTACGGCAGGTAAAATTATTATTTATCATAACAGAAATAAGCATTTTTCAGTCTCATTGGAATATGTTCATAACAATTAATTCCAAACTTAAGTAGTAAGTAAATGAAGTCAAAATATCTCCGATCTGCCTATTTTTGGACATCAAAAGTCAATACGATCGTTTTAAAGTCAATTTCGTCTACCTCACAAAATCTTGTTAGGCACTATAGTAACAAACAGTGCACTATATCTATGTTTTTTAATTAAGGAATGACAGTAATATGTTTACTGTCTATGAAGAAATAAAATAAAAAAATTGGTGCACACTGAATAACGCGCGTAGCGGGTTATTTAACAGTGTGCACCACATTTTTTATGTTATTTCGAATAGAAAGAAAAAATATCAGTCATTTCTTTTTATTTTCATTATAAATTCCAGTTTAAACCGTAGAAAACCATGAAAAAAACGTTAATGACGTCACGGTCACATGACTAAATTATGTCTAATGGCTGATTACAAAATAACGTTGGCCAATCAAAAGAAGCGTTACATCCAAAATTAAATTATTGGTATATGTAAATGCGATGTATTCCCTAGTTCTTATTCTTATTCATGTATTTGGATTAAAGGTTCTAAACGTCCACCTCTTCCCTTAAGGTATTCCTCATAATCATCCGATCAATTCAATCTGCGGTAAATATATAAAGGCAATAAGGAAAATTAGGCATTAAGCTTGAATCATTGGCAATAAGATAATAACTAGGCAGTGTCTAAATGATGTTAGGGATATGAGCGTCACTGATGAGTCTTATGTAGACGAAACGCGCGTCTGGCGTACTAAATTATAATCCTGGTACCTTTGATAACTATTTACACCACTGGGTCGATGCCTCTGCTGGTGGACGTTTCGTCCCCGAGGGTATCACCAGCCCAGTAGTCAGCACTTCGGTGTTGACATGAATATCAATTATGTGGTCATTTTTATAAATTTCCTGTTTACAAAACTTTGAATTTTTCGAAAAACTAAGGATTTTCTTATCCCAGGCATAGATTACCTTAGCCGTATTTGGCACAACTTTTTGGAATTTTGGATCCTCAATGCTCTTCAACTTTGTTTTTGTTTGGTTTATAACTATTTCGATATGAGCGTCACTGATGAGTCTTATGTAGACGAAACGTGCGTCTGGCGTACTAAATTATAATCCTGGTACCTTTGATAACTATTTACACCACTGGGTCGATGCCTCTGCTGGTGGACGTTTCGTCCCCGAGGGTATCACCAGCCCAGTAGTCAGCACTTCGGTGTTGACATGAATATCAATTATGTGGTCATTTTTATAAATTTCCTGTTTACAAAACTTTGAATTTTTCGAAAAACTAAGGATTTTCTTATCCCAGGCATAGATTACCTTAGCCGTATTTGGCACAACTTTTTGGAATTTTGGATCCTCAATGCTCTTCAACTTTGTTTTTGTTGGTTTATAACTATTTCGATAGGAGCGTCACTGATGAGTCTTATGTAGACGAAACGCGCGTCTGGCGTACTAAATTATAATCCTGGTACCTTTGATAACTAATTAGGCATTATTCTCAAATCCTTGGATTTAAACTTAAATCCTGAATTAATCTTAATGCCTAAATGTAAATGCAAGACATTTATTCAAAGTTGGAATACATTTGGTATATTAAAACAAAATAAGGACTGAAGTTGAAAAGTGAACTACCTTAAATGAAGTCAATAGTTCTGGCCATTTTAGTTTCAATTCGGATATGATCAATAACATTGAGAATGGAACCTTTAAATTCACGACGTAATTTTGCAGTTTAAGGACAGCTGCTAAATTTTTATAAACCTCAATCAAATCGAAAGTCACCTCTTTCTAAAGTCACCACCTTTTCACCACTACCTGATTTTGACTGTATCCAATGCTACTAACTTTTTATGTGATTTTATCGAAAAATGTTGTTCACTACTTCCACGGGGTTACTTCCTATTATTGGGTAAACGGGATGTGCCAAAAATATGGGTCATAATTTTGCTATATTTTATATTTTAATGACATCCTATATCAAAATGCATTAACGTTTGATAACTGTATATTGATTTGGGGTATAATCCATGCGTATTATAAACGATAAAATATATGTGCACCAAACGATGTCAATTCATATATAAAAACTTTAGGGAAGCTGGTATATTTATGAATTATGAGTGATGATGAGTTAGTGCTTATATAAGCATGGGTCATATTTTAAATATTGTATATAAGTATAGGTCATTCTTTCTTAAATATTTATATAACTATAGGTACTGAATTTCAGCGAGTGTTATATTAAAATGGGTACGTTTTGTTTAGGCAAAAATGGCACACCTCTACCAAATAAAATCGAAGTTAACCCCCCCCCCCCCCCCCCCGTGACTACTTCTCCCTTATCATTATTCATGCTACATTTTTACAAATTGTAAGAAATAGTTCTATGGAATCGCAAGAAATATTAACATAGTCATGAAATCCTGAAAAATATGTACAAAGCCTTAAATACCGAGATTTGTTTATATAAGTATTATTGAGCTGGCTAGCTCATAAGGTCTCGAGCTCTGTCGCCTTGGCCTGTTTGTTTGTATAGGTATTTTTGAGTTGGCCAGCTCATAAGGTCTCGAGCTCTGTCGCCATGACCTGTTTGTTTGTATAGGTATTTTTGAGTTGGCCAGCTCATAAGGTCTCGAGCTCAGTCGCCATGACCTGTTTGTTTGTATAGGTATTTTTGAGTTGGCCAACTCATAAGGTCTCGAGCTCTGTCGCCTTGACCTGTTTATTTGTATAGGTATTATTGAGTTGGCCAGCTTATACGGTATCGAGCTCTGTCGCCTTGACCTGTTTATTTGTATATGTATAATGGAGTTGGCTAGCACATACGGTCTCGAGCTCTGTCGCCATGACCTGTTTATTTGTAAAGGTATTATTGAGTTGGCTAGCTCATACGGTCTCGAGCTCTGTCGCCATGACCTGTTTATTTATATAGGTATAATGGAGTTGGCTAGCACATACGGTCTCGAGCTCTGTCGCCATGACCTGTTCATTTTTAAAGGTATTATTGAGTTGGCTAGCTCATACGGTCTCGAGCTCTGTCGCCATGACCTGTTTATTTGTATAGGCATTATTGAGTTGGCTAGCTCATACGGTCTCGAGCGCTGTCGCCATGACCTTTTTATTTGTATAGGTATAATTGAGGTAGCTATCTCATACGGTCTCGAGCTCTGTCGCCATGACCTGTTTATTTGTATAGGTATTATTGAGTTGGCTAGCTCATACGGTCTCGAACTCTGTCGCCATAACCTGTTTATTTGTATAGGTATAATTGAGTTGGCTAGCTCATACGGTCTCGAGCTCTGTCGCCATGATCTGTTTATTTGCCTTTTCTAAAGTACCATACAGCTCCTTTATATTGTTTTTTTTTTGTTTCTTCAACATCCTCCCATATCTTACTTTTTACCTTTCAAAGCATCGAATGCTAAAAATGCCATATTTTTTTTTTATATTGTAGTAGTCTATCTTAACTTTCTTTTCTGGGGACTTTTAAAAATGGTAAAAGTGCAATCTTTACCAAAGATCATTGAACTATCATCGGTATTTGTTCCTTCTATTTACTGATTTTAAATCAGACAGCAAAGATAGAAGAGATTTGTTTTCAGTAGACATATCACTCAAATGCTTATAATACAGATTAAAAATTAAAAAAGATAAAATTGCCTGTTGTTATTTTATGAAAAGTTTAACAGTAATGTTTCCAGAGACAATAAAATTTCATAAAATACATTTGTTTTGACCGAAACATGTACGACCATTGAAGTATGGTGATACAGTTTCACTTTTGTTCCCGTACTATGAACATCAAAGTAATTTATTTTGTAAAAATATGTTTACGTGTTCCATGTAAACTGTACTTAACTTTACAACAAAATTGATTTGATTCACTTGTGTTCGTTTTTTTTTTATTTAATGGCAATTTGTCCAAGGTCGAGGATGTCTTTCTGATTTTGTTTTACATCTCATTCCCCCTTTAAAAAAAAAAAATGTTGTGCCACATATAAAATTTATTTGTTCAGTGTAAGTCTAGTTTTTTTTCTTTAATATGTTTTTTTGATTGAGTTCAGCCATTTCAATTGATCATTTATAGTATGCCTTTCGCTACACTATCATTTCAGATAAGGATGACGGTTGGCACCTGTTATAACGTTTAACACCGATGTATTTGTTTGCACCTGTAATAAGTGTGGAGCCTGTTGTTCAGTGGTTGTCGGTTGTTGGTGGGTTTTTTTGTATATATATTACAGCGGTGGTTGTCCTGTTTAAATGGTTATACAATAGTCATTTTTGTGGCCCATAATAGCTTGCTGTTTGATGGGAGCAGGCTTCTTGTTGGAGACCATCGTTTGAACTATAATGGTTTACTTTTTACAAATAAAGACTTGAATAGAGAGTTGCCACCTTGGCACTCTTTATACATTTATTTCCCGTGTCTGAGGGAGATATGAGGACTTGTTTACCAAGAATATTTATACTTCACGAGGGCTTGCTTGAGGGAAATATGATTTTTCGAGGGTGAGCAAATCCTCATATCTCAGAAGTCTAGGGAAATGAATGTTTTATTCCTCTACCTATGTTTTGTTTACTACCTGAACAAAAACTATTAGTTCGCATACATTTTTAGCTCAACTGGCAAGTGAGCTTTTCTCATCACTTGGCGTTCGTCGTCGTCCGTCGTCGTTAACTCGCACAAAACTCTTCTTCACTGAAACTACTTGGCCATATTTAACCACACTTGGCCACAATCAACATTGGTGTATCTAGTTTAAAAAATGTGTCCGATGAATCGGACAACCAACCATGATGGCCACAATGGCAAAAAATAAAACATAGGGGTAAAATGTAGATTTTGGCTTATAACCTTGAAACCAAAGCATTTAGAGCATATCTGACATAGATAAAATTATTTATCAAGTCAAAATCTATCTGTCCTGAAATTTTCAGATGAATCGGACAACTGGTTATTGAGTTGCTGCCCCTGAATTTGTAATTTTAAGGAAATTTTGCCGTTTTTAATTATTATCTTGAAATTTATTATAGATAGAGATAAACTATAAACAGCAATAATGTTCAGCAAACTAAGATCTACAAATATGTCAACATGGCCAAAATGGTCAGTTGACCTCTTAAGGTGTTATTGCGCTTTATTGTCATTTTTTACCAATTTTTCGTAAATTTTTGTAATCTTTTACAAAAATCTTCTCTGAAACTGCTGGGCCAAATTTTACCAAACTTAGCTACAATCATTATAAGGGTATCTTGTTTAAAAAATGTGTGCGGTGACCAAGGCAACAAACCAAGATGGCCGCCATGGCTAAAAATAGAATATAGGAGGAAAAAGTAGACTTTGGCCTATAACTCTGAAACCAAAGCATTTAAAGCAAATCTGTCGAGGGGTTAAATTGTTTATCAAGTAAATATATATCTGCCGTGAAATTTTCAGATGAATTGGACAACTGGTTGTTGGGTTGCTGCCCCCAAGTGGTACATGTAATTTTCATATTTTTTTTGCCGTTTTTGGTTTATTTTTTTATTTGTTGTGTTGACGAATACTCTTCATTTCCTTTTAATTTATGATAAAAAAGTTGAGGTAACCATATATTTGTCATAGTAGGTAAAGTATCCGGCTGATATTGTGGTTTTTTTTTTCAATTTACAAATGTGACAAATAGTAAAAAGGTACAAGGATTATAATTTAATACCCTAGACGCGCGTTTCGTCTGCATAAGACTCATCAGTGACGCTTATATCAAAATATTTATAAAGCCAAACAAGTTCAAAGTTGAAGAGCATTGCGGATCCAAAATTCCCAAAAGTTGTGCCAAATACGGCTGAGGTCTATGCCTGGGATACGAAAATCCTCAGTTTTTCGAAAAAAATATTTTGTAAACAGGAATTTTATAGAAATGACCACATTATTGATATTCATGTCAACACCGAAGTATATTCATGTCAACACAGAAGTGTTGACTACTGGGCTGGTGATACCATCGGGGTAGTGGCATCGTCCCAGTGGTGTAAATAGTTATCAAAGGTACTAGGATAATTTTAATGTGTTAATATGTAAATAAAGATTCTTTTTCTGGTAAGCGTGAAACTGAGGCTTAAATAAATACAAGGGATATTTTATAGTATTTGTGATAAAAATCAATTATCAACCGCATGTTATTAGAATTTTTTTCCCTTGCCATTTTGATGTCTGAAATGTATTTTTTGACAACTTACAAGAACTCAATTTTCGTACAATTAAAAACTTTTTCGTTTTTCTGGAATTTCACTAAAGCTCATAATTCATTTGTTGTAATGTGTATTCTATATTTTCATATAATTATTTTTTCAATCAAACTTTAAATGTGTGACACATAATTGATAAGTTACATGAATGACTAAAACACAGTATTACGTTTTTCTATATATATGTCATACTATGTATCCGAGCAGAGAACAAAAACTGATGATGTCTTTAGCATTTTTGAAAATGAATTTAATAAAAGAATAGATGCATATAAATCAAGATGTCGAATATTATTGTCAATTAGAAATATTTTTTAGCATTGATAAATCTCTGCATAAGACAACTATACAACTTTATATTATTTTTAAACCAAATAAGTTGGATCAGCTGTTTATTTCTCTGGATAATCAGTGGAGTGTAATAGGGTATATCAAGAGAAGCTTGGACTCTTGGTGAAACTTGTAACAAGCAAGATTAGATGAATAAATATTATTATGTTGTTAAAAAAAAAAAGAAACACGGCAAGAGTATTGAGTTATAGCAATTCATTCAGTGTAACAAGTAAAGTTTCAAAGGTCTAGAATATCTTCAAACATGATAACATTTTCGTTACAAACACGGACAATATTTGAACTAAAAAAACCCAGGACAAAACGATTCTGGCTCTAGAAAAACACTGAGATGAAATGAATTAGTACACTAAGGGGCACAAGCGGTCAAATTCATGTTCATCGATTTGAAATGAATTCTCGTATTTGATTGATAAGAATGTAAAACATTTTTCCAAATTATAGTAAGTCTAAATATACAATTTCAGGGCATGTGATCGATAGTACGAAACTTTGTGTCGTGTGTATTTGAGTTTAGACGCCATCTTATAAACTATTGAGTTGACACCCGAACACCTCCAATGGTCATGTAAGCGTTATAAACATAAATATAGATATCAACTCGTGCAATTTCATTTTTCTAGGTCAGTTTTATTTCATATTACAGATTTAAAATTTCGTTTTTACTTGTATAAGAATGTTTCTTTTGTGTATTGAAACAGTCAATCAAATGATTTACCTTTGTTACTCTTTTAATGTTGACATTATTTCTTTTAAATAACTCAAGATGCATGCGTTATCTTTTTCAAGCTAATGGGGTTTAATTGAAGTTCACACGAATGCGGGTTAGATTGGATATAATTTATCATAAACGTGTTATAATAGCTTAGTTTGATAAAATTGAACCGTACTGGCGAATTGTTATTTCATTATTTCACTTTCATAAATAATTGACCACAAAAATAAATCATATTTTATATTTTTTATATATCTCGAACATAGTTGCCCTTTAACGATGTTGAAAATTATATTTGTTTGTTAGTGTTTAACTCCACAAGTAATGTGTCCTTCGCTGTCAGTTTGTATCAATGTAGGAAGCCAGCAAGGCTCGCAAGGACAATCTTTGAAATTTACGCTCAGAGTCGAGCAGAAGAGTTGAAAGGCTTTAGTGATCAAGAAGATAAACAATTTTACCAATGAGGTTCTGACATTTAAAACTTATAAAAAAGTACCTCACATTCATAAACATAACAACTTTGTATACCCATATGAAAATTTGTACGTCATACGTGGCATGTTTAGAGTCCACCTCCCGAACGAAAAATTGTATTTACAACATCTCTTTAAAAAAAAATTAGCACGTGTGTGTAAATTAAAAAAAAAATAATCCAGTTAAATACCATAAAAAAATCACACTATCAGATAGCGACGTCAAAGGAAATAAAAAAGTAAAATGTCATTTTGACGATTGTTTTATAATACTTTGACTTTTAATTTTTCGTTGAATGTGAGGTACTATTTTTTAAGTTTTAAATGTCAGAACCTTATTGGTCAAATTATATAAACACGTGTTTGACTAACCTGTCTGTAAACAGTTAAATATTCGCGGGAGTTTTACTTTTGCTATTTTTTGCGGTAAGAAAAGAAACGCTAATAAAATGTATAAAACGACCATTAATGCTGCACATATCAGCGATATAAAATAATAACTAATAAGCAGTAATTTTGTTGGCATTGGATTCACTCTTGATAATGTTATTATCCTCTGTTTATTGTGAATATGTTAACTAGCAAACAGGACTAGCAATTTTAGATCCGACACAACAAAAAATTCTGAGTGGTTTTATCACTTGAATGCATGTATCAAAACTGTACATTTTTCAAAAGATGTATAAAAAAAAACCCAGCAAATACACGCGAATTCTAGATTTGTTTGGTCAACCGACTGTTTTCACAAGCCTTCCGTAAAGTTATCGCAGGGAATGCTAGCGTTGCTCGGCACTTTCCCGCAAAATGCACCTCAATGGCCTATTTTCAGTGAAAACACAACAAAGAAGGGTATGCCACAATGTATGGAAACAGGAAAATATATTATGTAAAATGTCAAAAACCAAAATCCAAAAAAAAAAAATAACAATATCTAAATATCCAGTTTAATTTTACTTTACAAATGTTGACCTTTCTTTTAATTTTTCATGGTTATTGTAAAAAAATATACTGTTTTTCTCCTCTTTTGCTGAATATAACAAACAGATTTTATGTCGGAGGTACTACTTTTGAAGCCTGACGTTAGTAAACCTTTCACTTTTTGAACTTCTTCACTTGAGAAACACTTAAAAAGTTCAATTTATAGTAAACTGTTATTTTTCTCCATTGTTGAAGCAAATAATAACAAGATCATAACAACTTATTTGCTCATATCAGATATATTATCAACCATCGGTGAATAACAGCCCTCGAGCGATCGGTTCGTGGGCTGATATTAGACATTGGACTTTTAATACATCTGTTATGAACAATGCAATGTAATAATCTGTTATTCTTTCTTAACCGCATATTATTGGATATTATTGATTTTATCGCCCTCTCATTGTTTATGGTTCTTTAAAATTGAAAAGAATTAGCTTTTCCTAACATCTTAATGGTAATGATTTTTTGTTAACAAGCATTTAACTAAAACTCATAGAATGTTTGTTATTTTTTTGTGTTTATATTTTCTTTTAATGTTTTTTTTTGGAATCAAACTTTGAGCGAAAGAAATACATAATCATCATGACTTATTAATGGCTTAAAAAGCAAGCATATATTTAATTATGAGATTCCATTCGTAAGTTGGCCTTGCCTTTGGTTGAAAATAACGGCAAGACTATTGAAAAATATTCGTAGAAAAGTTCGCATTACATCGAGGTTTCAGTAATTATATATTGATATGTTCAATCCTGCCATTTATACACTATCGAAAAGATAACTTTTTGATAAATAAAAACTTTTTACGGAACATTCAAGTTAAATGGGCAATATTATGTTGATATGATATGTAAACTTTATGTGCGTTATATTTTTCAACAAAATTGTGTCCAAGATTATAGTTGTCTTTCTTATATTGTTTTACATCACACACCCTTTTCCTTAATCAATTTTGAATTTACTTTGTGTCATAGATCAAATGTATTAGTTCTGTTTATGTTTACTTGTTTTTGTTAATTTGTCTTTTGATTGAGCATCTTTAATTGATATTTTGTAGTATGTCTTTCTATGTTGTGATATTACACTATCAATTCTGTTTAGGGTGAAGGTTGGCGCCTGTTGAAACGTTTATACCCACAGCAGCATTTGTTTGCACCTGTCCTTAGTCAGGAACCTGTTCGGTGATTGTCATTTGTTTATGTGATTCATTGACTTGGATCTTTTTATATATATTCAGTTGTAAGTTGTATGTGATAGTTTCATATATGTGACCGTGACTGAGAAAATGGGTCCTGATGAGATTTATATCTATTTTCATTTTTTTTGTATTTTCAATGCTACTAATGTGCCAACCATGAATACAAAATTTTATGATGATATCTCATCTGGTTTCCAAAAAACAGCATGTTCAAATCCGGCATATATTATCGTAAATTATGCATAATCAGAAAAATATGGAAATTCAACCAACATTCTGACTAATTGTTTTCATTGGCAATAGAAAATGCTGTAAATGTGTTCCACCACAGTATTGTATTCTTTTTTGATTTTCCAGACCTGAATATTTAAATTGATGACACAAAGCTAGTGCTTTGATGAATATTTATATGTAAAAGAAGTCGTTTCCATGGAAACAATAAATATATTATAAGAGATGCAAATATGTTACAAACTTAATAATTAAAAGATTGGGAGGTTATCAATGGCTGTATGTGTTACAATGTACTTCATACGATCGCCATTTGTGTATTCCAAATGTGACTTTTATAATAAATGAAATCAAGTATTAAATTTTCAAAAAACATCCAGATTGTAAGTTGAAAAACATATACAAATAATTGAAAGACAAATCAGTTGGTATAGTTATCAAAGGAACCAGGATTATAATTTAGTACGCCTGACGCGCGTTTCGCCTACATAAGACTCATCAGTAACGTTCATATCGAAATGTTTATAAAGCCAAACAAGAAAAAAGTTGAAGAGCATGTAGGATCCAAAATTCCTTGTTTGTTAAAGATGACATTCAAATAATTCACCAACTGTTAAGATGATTATTAAAAATTGATTGCTTTCTGAAAAAAATTGATAATAAAAAGACACTTACGAAGGCCATTTGTTATTTCAATTTTTTTCTCTTTCCATACAATATCATTTCAAGTAAAAGAACCAGAAACAGTACGTAAATACAGAATCTGTCAATTAAACACTTCTGAAATAATCAACACTCAAATACAACAAATTAAACCAGTATTGAATGAAATACCGTTAAAACACATCAGTTCTGAATCTATGAAATAAGTGAAACGTAGGCGGAAGATACACTTGAAGTATGCACACTCGTTAGTGGTAAACAAAAGCAACAAAAAAAAAACCAACAGTATACAAAAAACAACATTAAAACTAAAGACTTAACAAAACGAACCCATCAAAAACCGCTTTTAATCTCAGGTATTACAAAATAGTAAGCATATTGTAAAAAAAAATTAATGTCCCTCATAAGGGAGACAAGAACAAAAACGAATTTCTAATTATAGGGTCAATTACGGTAATTGACTAATATACTTTTGACTTCCGTTTACATTTTGTTGTGTTGACGAACACATCATATTTCACCTTTATCAATTATTCACAAGTTAAGATATAACCATACACTTTCTCACAGTATGTATACTATGCAGCTGGGTTCTTTTTTTTCCCCTGCATGATACAAAATTCTACGTGCCAACATGATGCAAATTGTAAATGTACATTAACTCTTGTTTCTTCTAAAGGCGTGAACCAAAGCTAAATATAAAAGATATTTAACAGTATATGTGATAAAAAGTTATTTCAATTCCATATTATTAGAAAGATAAAAAAAAAAAAAAGCTGTGTTACGGGGCTTTGTACATGTAGTACACTAAGCAACATTATATTAATATGATATAAAAACTTTATTTTGTTAGTTTCATATAAAGGAGATGCAGATGTTTAAAAATATAATTATAAAATCATTATAAGGTTAACAATGGCTATATGTAGTATAATGTATTTCATATTGTCTCCCTTTGTGCATTCCAAATGTGACTGTGAGCATAAATGAAATAAAGCTTCAAAATTTTCATTAGTTACACAGTCCCAAAACATCTTGATATATTAAACAATAATTTATAATGTGTTCAAGCTAAATAAACTCATCACAGATACCAGGACCAAATTTAGCATATACGCCAGACGCGTGTTTCGTCTACAAAAAGACTCATCCGTGACGCTTGAATCGAATAAAAAATAAAAAGGCTAAATAAAGTACGAAGTTGAAGAGCATTGAGGACCAAAACTCCTAAAAGTTTTGCCAAATACAGCTAAGATAATCTATGCCTGAGGTAGAAAAGCCTTAGTATTTAAAAAAGAGCAAAAACTAACTGTTAAGATGATAATAAAATATTAATTGTTTTTGAAGAAGAAAAAAAATGCACTAACGAAGGTTATTTGTAATGTCAAAATATTTCTCTATCCATACAATAGGATTTCAAGCAAAAGGATTAGAAAGAGTTCGTAAATACATTTATATTAAAACACTACTGAGATAATCTTTACTAAAATAAACCAGTACTTATACGCAATATTAAATATGCAGTACTGAATACTTGACATAAGTAAAACAGAGACGGAAGATACTTTAGGAGTATGCCCACTCGTTAGACCAAAACTAGCTGTTAATATCATTGCAAAAAATTGAAAATAACAAACATCAGTAAACAAAACAAAACATAAATAAAATCATAAAAAAAGATGATCTCAGGTACTCCAGAAGAGTAAGCAGTTTCTCTCGTTTTGTTCATGTCAGTACAAAAGTCTGGTTTGAAATGAATGCAAACAGTGTTACCATAGCCGTATTTGGCACAACTTTTGGGAATTTTGGATCCTCAATGCTCTTCAACTTTGTTTTTATTTGGCTTTTTAACTATTTTGATCTGAGCGTCACTGATGAGTCTTATTTAGACGAAACGCGCGTCTGGCGTATAAAATTAGAATCCTGGTACTTTTGATAACTATTTACACCACTGGGTCGATGCCACTGCTGGTGGACGTTTCGTCCCCGAGAGTATCACCAGCCCAGTAGTCAGCACTTCGGTGTTGACATGAATATCAATTATATGGTCATTTTTATAAATTTTCCGTTTACAAAACTTTGAATTTTTCGAAAAACAAAGGATTTTCTTACCCCAGGAGTAGATTACCTTAGCCGTATTTGGCACAACTTTTGGGAATTTTGTATCCTCAATGCTCTTCAACTTTGTATTTATTTGGCTTTTTAACTATTTTGATCTGAGCGTCACTGATGAGTCTTATTTAGACGAAACGCGCGTCTGGCGTATAAAATTAGAATCCTGGTACTTTTGATAACTATTTTTATCAAATTTTGTTATTATAGTATACATAACAATACACAATTGAAAGTATTTTTTGTGGTTATCTGTATATACATGTGAATGTTCATTAGAACTTTTTTTTGCATGTCTCCCTGTTTATTCCTATGTTGTGAGTGTACAGTTAAAAATTTCCGTTTGTGATTGTTTAAGATTCTGTCTTGTCAATCTGACATATTTTTTGCTTAGTATATCAATTACAACTTGAGAACCAGTGACAAACAGTACATGCATTATACTGTAATTATGTTTCTATATGGTATATTTAAATTTCATGACGTCTGTTGTTTATAAATTTTACACGTCTGAACGTCTATGGCGTTCCTTGAAGACTTTCCACATAATCATTCACTCCTTGCAATGTGTGGTTAATGACTTAAATGTCTGCTTTATTTGACTTTTGTTGTGTTGACGAATACTCCAAAATTCCTATTTATTGGTTATAAATAAGTTGAGATAACCATAAATTTGTCACATAAGGTAAAATATCCGGCTGATATCGCTTTTCTTTCAAATGTGATAAAGGAGTAGGTCCGGTAAGACCTCTTTTTGGCCCCGAAATACAGCGGTTTTACAAAATTGTTAAAATGTAAACTTTTACTTAGTTATTGGATAGCAAAATGGTTCTGCTACATAAATATGGGCTGTTTTTGACACTACAATGTACATATATTGGGTACTAGCACCGTGAAGTCGTGCTAAATTACTGAAATCTTAACAATTCCATCATTTTAGTTAAATTTTAGACGGTTTCCGGGTAAAACGAAAGTGGCCGCATTCGTGTTCATCCAAAATATTGAAATGGAAGTTGTATTTGATCATAATACATAACATATGTAAAGATTGAGGATGAACACAGAGGCGGCCACTTCCGTTTTTTACAAAAACCATCTGAAAAGTGACATTTTTTCGGATATTTGGTAGATTTTCCATATTTGAGCTTGAATCGGATCGTTTTTAATGACTTAATAAGTTAAAATCTTGCACATAAATTAATTGAATCATATGAAATAGACACTTAAGTGTTTAAAAAGTGGTCAAAATCTTTCGTCAGATGAAACTGAAATTTGAGGCCAAAATCGGTCCTTACCGGACCTACTCCTTTTTAGTGTGTTAAAATGATGCAAATTGTAAATGAAGATTCTTTTTCTCATGAGGCGTGAAATCGAAGCTTAAAATAAATATCAGCGGTATTTTGTAGAATAGGTGATAAAAATCGGTTATCAACTACATATGATTAGAAATTATTGTTTTTATCAAAGATTTACAGCAAATGATTACATTTTTACTGTATAATAATAGCATTAAATTTAAGCAAGTTCTATTCTGTCCGTAATGGAGCTTACTGGGTTGATATGATAAGTTGAAAATGCTTCTGTTGGTTATTGCATGCCTTTCCGTACATTATTGCATGACAATTCACGTTTCTCGGCCATGCATGTACTGTAGCGGCGTATCCGCTTTATAATAGAAGAAATCTCAATACTTTTTTAAAATATATCGTTTACCTTTCTATAAGATCTCTTATAATTCTGTCGCTTCAATGCTAGAACAGACCAGCTGACCAGGTGATGTAATCATCGGATGACAAACTTTAAATGTGCGACAAATAATACATAAGAAACATAAATCAAATCAGTGATGATTATCATTATATCATGTCATGTAATTGCTTTATATCAAGATAGAAGGGCAGCAGGAGGTTTTCACCTAGAACTATAGTATTCTTTGTTCAAATATATATGAATTTCAACAATTTATGAGCTCAAATCATTGTTTAATTTGTTTTGAATATCTATGTAAATTTATAGCTTGAGCTCACTTTTCTTGGCTAGTTTGTAATTCTTAATTAAAAGTAAAGTTGTAAAGGTCCGAAATGTCTAGTTCCATGATAACCTTTTCGTTATATAATATATACGGACAAGATTTAGATGAAAAAAACAGGACTCTAGATCTAGAAAACACTGAGCATTTCATAATTAATTAGTATTAGTAGTGTTTTAAAATTTTGTGTTTTTGTTAGAATTTACCTCCAAAAGTGATGTTTATTTATTTCCTTTGGTTACATCTTCTGACATCAGATCGGACTTCTCTTGAACTGAATTTAAATTTGCGTATTGTTTTGCGTTTACACTTTCTGCATTGGCTATAGATATAGGTGGAGGGTTGAGATCTGACAAACATGTTTAACCCCGTAATTATCACTGAACTAGTATATATTTGTTTAGGGGCCAGCTGAAGGACGCCTCCGGATGCGGGAATTTCTCGTTGCATTGTAAGACCTGTTGGTGACCTTCTGCTCTATGGTCGGGTTGTTGTCTCTTTGGAACATTCCCCATTTCCATTCTCAATTTTAATGGTCAATTTGCATTTATTTCGTAAGCCAGTATATAACCATTACCTAGGAAAACGGGCAATTCAGAAATTTTAATTCAGAGTCGAGTAAAAGAGTTGATAGGCATGAGTGATCCTGAATATAAGCAATTTAACTATTGAGGTCCAGATATTTCAAAACGTGAAATCTTACATAACATTCATAACAACTTTGTACATGTGTACATCATATAAGTCATGTTTTAAGCCCACTTTCTGAACGATAAAATTAACAACATCTCTTAATAATTTAATTTTGGATTAAACGTGTCTTCTGATTTGCTGACGTTGTTTTGTTTATCAGCTCATAGACATAATTTGGTAATGTGATCGTGACGTCATCAACGTTTTTTTGTGGTTTATACCGGTTTAAAATGGAATTTAGAATTAAATCATTAATATGACTGTGATATATTTTCTGTCTATTCGAAATAACATAAAAAATGTGGTGCTAACTTTAAAATAACTCGCTACGCGGATTATACAGACGTGTGCACCAGAAAAAAATATTACAGTCATTCCTTAAAAAACAGAAAATAAACGCGTGTCCGAATTGGTAAAATTTAATCAAGGAAAAGATTTTTTTTTTTTTTTTGATTTAAGGATTGAATTAAAAGAATAAATCACACTATCAGATAAAGACGTCAAAGGAAACAAAAAAAAAGAAATGTTTGTATTTCTGACCATTATTTTATGACTGTTTGGATGTGGTTTACAGAATAGTAAATAATAGTCAAAAGGAGCTGAAGAAGGGTGAAAATCAAAAGAACATAGAAACATAGAAACATAGGCCAAAAAAAATGAACAAAAAGAGAATAATGGGGTGTATTAATATAAAGAAAAGAGAAAAGTGCCCTGTGATAATCAGAAGCCATTATATTGCACCTACAGTTGCTATTTTAAATTATATTATTATTTATGTTTAGTTACTGAAGTGCAGAAATGCCACCTTTGAAGAATTACTAAAACGTCAAAACATTTCAAAATTGACATATAAAACTAGATATTATTGTGTTCATTATAGTTTCAGGAACATGTTTTCTTTATGCTGATAGGTTGATATCTTACTCAAAAACACATCTAAATAAAATAGCTGTAAGCTTCCCTACATATTGAAATTTTAAACTATCAATTACTAAGATAAATCCCTAAATTTAAAATGTAACAAAAATATAGAAGACGTTGTATAAGTGTGCCAATGAGACAACTCTCCATCTAAGTTACAATTTGTAAAAGTAAATCATTATAGACTAAACTATGGTCTTCAACACGGAGCATTGACTCACACCGAACAACAAGCTATAAAGGGCCCCACAAAAGGACAAGTATAAAACCAGTCAAACGGGAAAACCAACGGTGTAATCTATATAAAAAACGAGAAACGAGAATCACTTATGAATCATACCAACAAAGACAAATACTGAACATATATTATCTCACACAACTATATCGTAGTTCTTATGAATTCACCTGCTTTTGGTTAATTTGACAGAATATTAGTAATAAATATCCTCAGCTACTGCAAACTGTCAATTACCAAAGCAACAAATCTTAAGAGATACAATACTGTAAGGGATAATTTAAAAACTTTAATTCTGTTCTTTCTTTTTTACATTTACAATTACATTTTAATAGAACAAGTTGTGTAATACTTATTACAATTAGATTTAAATTTAAACCTTAAAGCTTACTTTTTTCTCTCTCTCTCTATTGCTGTAAGATCTACTCTGCGAATAAGGCGATATAATAGAGCCATTATAGTTCACCTGCTGTAGCTATTTCAACTCCATTATTATTTATGTTTAGTCGCTTAAGTGCAGAAATACCACCTTTGAAGTAATTACTACAACGTCAAAATATTTTAAAATTGACAAATTGAACTAGGTATGATTGTTTTTTTCATTATAGGTATATAAACATGCCTTGACTTATGCTAATAGATCGATTTCTTACAAAAAAAAACCCACATCAAAATAAAATGTATCTAAAGGGGGGGCGAGATAGATACCAGAGGGACAATCAAACTTGTAGATCGAAAAAAAAAAATGACAACGCCAGTCTAACTGTCTTCACAGTCATATTAACTATCAAATAAATGCATTGGAAATAGACTCCAAGTTAACATAATCATCCAAATAGATTATATACTTTCACAGATTTGAAGTTGACATATATCTAACTGACATTCGGTAATACAAAGTGTGTGTCTATCTGTGATTGTTTCTAACGAGTAAAAAAACTCACTGTTTTCTTTTAAAACAAAAAATCCTTTATTGCAATTACTCCTGTATTTGAAAAGAGAAGTTATGACGAATTTAGGCTTATTTGACTATCAGACTTAATAGTAGATCTCTCTTTACTGAACAAATTTGTTGTTAAAATGACTCTTTATCTATAGTATAAAACTTAAAATTTGGATTTT
This sequence comes from Mytilus edulis, assembly GCA_019925275.1. Lineage (NCBI taxonomy): Eukaryota > Metazoa > Mollusca > Bivalvia > Mytilida > Mytilidae > Mytilus > Mytilus edulis. The sequence goes on along the minus strand of CM034358.1, from coordinate 26,210,415 downwards.
TAATTAACTCTTAATTTCTAATTTCCGAATCTCAAAATGTTTACTTTAATGATCTGAAACTTTTTCAAAGACAGTTTTCTGAAGTATTCGTTAAAAAAGATCGGTATCAAGGTACAATGTGGACCGTGTGGCCTTATTCGTAGATCTTACTTTGCTGAGCATTTTTTAAATTAAAGATTTTCTCTATCTCCTAGAATCCTAGTTTGTGCAAAAAAATACAAAAAGGATAGATTTGAACATGACAGTGCTTACTCACATATTGGAAAAATAGACGATTTGAGCCATATTGATTTATTTGTAAATTTAATTGCTCCAGTCATTTCAATCATTTCAGTTTCTGGTATTTTAAAAAGTTTTCTGATAATAAAAAACAAATTTGCTTCGAATTGACAATTCAGAGACAAGATCAAATTAAAACATGATGTTCTTGGTTTTTGGAATATTCACCATAACATATTTGTTCTAGCTGCTTTAGTTTTTGAGATATAAATCAAACCTGTAGTTGACTCCTATGCTCTTTTTCAACAACATTGACCATGTATGAAGATGTGCGGTTACAGTAGCTTGTATTGCCTATAGAAACATTAACGGTAACAATTTTCCTGAACCAGATGCACATTTCGAACATGCATGTCTCTTCAGGGATGCTCGTGTCCAAAATATTTGAAATCCAAAGCTTATATAAAAGATGAAGAGCTATAATCCAAAGGTCCACAAAGTATAGCGAAATCCGCAAAAGGAATCAGAGATTTGCACGAGGGAGATAACATTCCTTAATTTTTAATTATTTCTAACATTTTGTAACAGCAAATTTTAATAACACAAAAAATATACATGTAATCATATGTGTGTCATCATGTGTGTGCTATTTCATGAGATTAGGAAAATGTCCATTCATTTAATGCTAAGTTTGTTTTTTAAATGGCTGTAAGCTTCCCTTCATATTGAAATTTTTAACTATCAATTACCAAGATAAATTCCTAAATTTAAAATGTAAAAAAGATATCAGAAGAAGTGGTATAAGTGTGCCAATGAGACAACTCTTTCTCTAAGTAACAATTTGTAAAAGGGAACCATAATAGGTTAAAGTATGCATGATCTTCAACACGATACTATTGAAGTTTGAAAAAGTCGTTCAAAAATGGTTACAGAATGGGTCATAAACCTTAATTTGACAGAATATTAGTAAATAAATATCATGAACCATGTTTTACCCCATAAAGATATACCAAAGTTATCTAAAAATATAAAAAAAATGTTTCAAATTTTATAACAAAAATCTTTGTATTAACGGCTGTGGATTTTCCATAAAATCTTGGTTTATTTGCAACAAAGTACTCTTTTTCTATTAAACGCAATGAAACAGAAAACAATAATGCTTTGCATCAAGTTTCCCCTTTGTATATGTTCCATATGGCATATCTCCATTATTCATTATATCTTTGGTTTTGATACAATTGAAGTTTGAAAACTTCGTACAAAAATGGCTACAGAAAGGGTCATAAACCTTAAATTAAATGAATCATTATTGGTAGGTCCAAAAACATAAGAATATATATATATAAGTAGTCCTTTTTGACAGGAGGCTTTTAATGTTTGAACTGAACTTCAAACCAAAGCAGCTATCAAGAATGAATATGATTTTACCACATCTAATCTTTGGAATAAAAAAGATAAAAAATTGGTAATTAAATCTTTCTGTATTAAAAATGGACTGAAAAGGGGGTCTGGTCTGGCTAATACATGATTTAATTGATAATGATGGACATTTAATGAATTGGCAGGAATTTAACAATACATATAATATAAAATAATTGACAAAAGAAATCTCATAATACTATTAACTTAATATAATACATACAAAACAAATATGTGGAAAAGTAAATACTGTAGGTTTAAAAAAATTATCTTATCTTAAAGAAAATGTGTTTAAAAAAAAAAAAAAATTATAAAAAATAAACCATTGCAAACAGCTTACGCCTGCTTGAACCCCTGGCTCCAACTAATAGAATATTTTTATAAGTTAACTTTCATGTAATAAAAATATCTACCCAATCCATGCTACCTGAGATAAAGATTTTCTGTTCTCTTTTAAAATTATTAGCATTTATATTATACGTTTATAGAAGGATTCAAAATATCAACTTTATGTACTTGTCTCGATTTTGCTGATGTTCTATGGACTAAATTGATATTATTATTACATATGTAGTTTTTTGCCAATTAACACATTATAAAAAAAAAGTAATAAATATCCTAAGCTACTGCAAACTGTCAATTACCAAAGCAACACATGTGTTCTTAAGAGATGCAATACTGTAATGGCAAATTTGAAAACTTTACTTCTGTTCTTACTTTTTCACATTTAAAATTTTATTTTGAAGAACAATTTGTTTTATACTATTATAATTAGATTTAAATTAAAACCGTAAAGCTTTTTTCTTTTTCTTTCACTCTTTGCTGTAAGATCTACTCTGCAAATGAGGCTATATGATTGAAGCCATTATATTGCACCTACTGCTGCTATTTAAAATTCTATTGTTATTTATGTTAAGTCACTTAAGTGCAGAAATGCCACCTTTGAAGTAATTACCAAAACGTCAAAACATTCCAAAATTGACATATAAAACTAGATATGATTGTTTTCATTATTGTTTTGAGAAACATGTTTTTTTATGCTCACTCAAAAACACATCCCAATAACATGTATCTTACTGCCTTCACGATCAAACTAACCGTTAAATAAATGCATTAGAAATTTAAAAAAATTTATCTGCAAATTACCATAGTCATCTAAATAAAATACATTTTTCAAAGAGTTTGAAGTTGACATATATTTAACTGACTTCACGAACAAATTAATAATTAAATACATGCATTTATTAGTACAGTTCACATAATCATTTCAATAAAATATATTTCAAAGGGTTTTGAAGTTGAATTGTATCTAACTGTCTTCCTGGTCTGATCCCACATCCCTCTCGAACCAATCGCGATACTTGACCATCGTTACTGATTGTTTGTTTTTCCGCAATGTTACGCTACAAATCAATCTGTTCTGTGATAGACTCGTTTAACTGTCAGCCAACTAGATTGCAGTGATGACGTTTTAGTCTAGCGACCAAGTTGAAAGTCCAATCCCAACAAACACATCCTTAAAAATGTTGCATTTACATAAAACACAATTCTAGGCATTTAAAAAGGTTAATTGATTGCACGTTCTGTATGAGGCAGACGTCGATTTCTTATAATGCAGCTGTTTCAAAAAGGAATATGGCGGCAAAAGCAAAGTAGTTACATCACTCATAGGGTTTTAACGTATGTTGGTTGATCTTTGCTGTAAATCATACCCGATAAAAACCTCGATAGAACTCTTATTTCGTCGTTTATTTCTCTCTCATAAAGTGCTTTAAAAACCATACTTTTTTAATAAAAAGAAAGATGACACGTCGCTACAAATACATTATGTTTTGAAAAATTGCGAAAGCTTGTACATTAGGTTCTCCTCGTTTTCTATGTTTTAAAAGAGGAAATTATTATATTTCTTTTTAATTATGCTTTCATTTCAATCTGTTTCAATTATTACTATTCAACAGAAGCTTTCCTGTGAACTTACGACCAATAGAATCTTTTTGTAGAACGCGTCGAATAAAAACGAGTGCAATTCGTAACTGTTTGTCAGCTGATTTCAAAGAAAGTTTCATCAGCCTCTAAAAAGTCTAAAAAATAAACAAATGTCCTTAACTCTAAACAAAATTCGCGAGTTAACCAGATGATGTCACTTCTAAATAAAACTTAAAAGAGAGGTGAAAGATACCAAAGAAACATTTATAAGTCGAAAACAAACTTGTCTTATTGGCACTCATACCACATCTTCCTAAATCTTTAATAACGCAATGTCAAAACATAAAAAACGACTAAAGACAAACGAAGGTAAAACAAAACTCAAAAATGAAAACTCAAGACTGAGTGACACGAATCTCACAAAAAAACCCGTGCATGCTCAGTGATGCTCCAGTAGGGTAAGATGATCCTGATCCACAGATGGCAGCCACCGTGTTCCTCCCACCAAGACTCTCATATACATAGTCATTTGTAGAGGAAAGCTGCGCCAAGCGTACTTAATTATCAGAAGGATAGTACAGACATAATTAGTCAAAAAAGCGTCCCGTCTGTTCATTCAAATTAAATTGTCCTTTTTTTTTTAAGACAATGTGGAAATATTGTTAATATAACGCCCTTGGGAGAAAGAACTAAAAGTTCGCAAAATAATGTGTATAAATATCAATAATATAACCTCCTTGGTAGAAAGAACTTTCAGTGTGCGAGTGAATGTGATAATTATTGACGTGTTTAAAAGGTGACTGATAAAAAAAAAGAGTTGATGTACCAAGTTCAAATAAATGAAAATAGAAATGTTTTTGAAAAAAAACTTTTACGAAATATTATTGATATGATACATAAAAAAATGAAGAGGTGGTATGATTGCCAATGAGACAACTCTCTACAAGATACCAAATGACACAGAAATTAACAACTATAGTTCACCGTACGGCCATCAACAATTAGCAAAGCCAATACCGCATTGTCAGCTGTAAAATTTTCCGACAATTCTAACGAGAAAACTAACGGCATAATTCATGTACAAAAAAATGAACGAAAACAAATATATCACACATCAACCACTGCATTACAAGCTCCTGACTTGGGACAGGCACATACATACAGAATATGGCGAGGTTAAACATGTAAGCGGGTTCGAATCTCTCCTGTGACAGTGGTGTAACAGAAGAACGAACTTTAAAAATCAGTTAAAAATGGCTTAACTCATCAGATGGATACAAACATAAATACTACCCAGAGTGGTCGTGGTAGTGTACTTGTACATCCCGACAACAGAAAGACACTAAATACAGATCTGAGAGTACTTGACGTCAGTTACTGACAGCTAGTTCAAAGCCACTAACACCTAATAAAAAAGTAATGCAGCTAGACTTAATTATTAATCCGTACACATCCAACATCTATGGATATGCATATGTATAAAACAATAAAGTTTAGTTTGCTTTTAATTTACTAATAACAGAAACAATATTAATACCAATAAAACTAACAATAAAGGTCTAATTACAGTGTTGAATTGGTAACTTTTAAGAATAAGTTTATTTAAAGGATCAATGAGTTTACCAGGATCTTTTCTGAATTTCGGGGCACGGTAAACATGTTTCTGTAAAAATTAGTATGTGCTAACCCGTTTGAAATAAGTTTTCTACAGGTACTACGGGGTGCCGAATGGGACTCTTGTGGTTTTGTACTCGAAATTCAATTTTGTACGGACAAAAGTGAGTTTTGTTCAACAAAAATGAGTTCAGTTTATCAAAATTTGTAGCATACTACAAATTTAAATTTTGTCATTCAAAATTATCATTCAGTGGACAAAAGTTAGTTTTGTCATGATAAAATTCATTTTTGTAACACAGACTTTACTTTTGTTACCTAATTTGAAATTTGGGCGACAAAAGTCAACTTTGTATGCATATTAGTTTAGCTTGGATTCTGTGAACTAATTTGAATACAAAACTGATATTTTGTCAAAAAATTCAAATTTGTGTTTATTTTTGTGAAGACAAAATTGAGTTTTGTTAAACAGATGTGAAAATTTAACACAAAAGTCAATTGTGTGTCACAAAATTGAGTTTTGTTAAACAGAAGTGAAAATTTAACACAAAAGTCAATTGTGTGTCACAAAATTGAGTTTTGGTAAACAGAAGTGAAATTTAACACAAAAATGAATTTTGTGTCACAAAAATCAATTTTGTGTCACTTGAGTCAATTTTGTCTACAAAAATGATTTTTTTCTTGAAAGTCATGACAAAATTGAAGTTCTCATAAAACAAGTCTGAATCACATAGTTTTATAAGACAGAAATGATTTTGTCATGACAGAATTGAATTTTGTACAAAACCACAAGAGTTCCATTCGGCGCCCCGTAGTTATAACCAAGCTTCAAAACCAAATATATATCTGTGGAAGAATTTATTAAGAGTTTTAAGTGATTTGTGGTAACGAAATCCCAGTATTGATTTCTTACAACATGTACTCTTTTTTTAAATTATTTAATTCGTTGAACAACATAAAAAAAAACATGCATGTAGACTTTGTAAAAAAACGTCCAATTGGTTGTATTACAATTCATCCTTCTTTGGGGCAAATTCCTCTACTGTTATAGCTTTGTCCTTATTTTTGTCATAGGAATCAAAGAAAGATTTCACAATCCGTTTGAAGTCGTCAGAATCAGGCTCCATACCAAGTCCTTTTGTCTGCAAATACTTTGATACCTGTAATGTATTTAAAATGTCAGGTAAATAACGACATATCACATCATCGAGCATATTCCTGACATATCACACTTCTAGAATACGACATATCAACACTTTTAGTATTGCCACGACATATCAACAATAACAACAAATGACATAACGACATATCACAACATCAAGCATATCACACTTCTAGCATACGACATATAAATACATTCAGCATATGTTATATGAACACTTCTCGCATACGGAATATCAACACTTCCAGCATATGATAGTCCTGACATACAAACATTTCCAGCACAGTCCTGACCATGGCGGGATGTACAAGTACCTGGCCACGTCCACTTGTATTTTTGTCCATCTGATGAGTTAAGCCTTTTCAACTGATTTTTATAGTTCGTTCTTATGTTGTACTGTTATACCACTGTCCCCGGTTAGGGGAGGGTTGGGATCCCGCTAACATGTTTAACCCCGCTACATTATTTATGTATGTGCCTGTCCCAAGTTTTGTGTTACATATTTATTTTTTCGTTATTTTTTTAATTTAAATAAGGCCGTTTGTTTTCTCGTTTGAATTGTTTTACATTGTCATATCGGGGCCTTTTATAGCTGACTATGCGGTATGGGCTTTGCTCAGTGTGGAAGGCCGTACGGTGACATATAGTTGTTAAAGTCTGTGTCATTTTGGTCTCTTGTGGACAGTTGTCTCATTTGCAATCATACCACATCTTCTTTTTTATATTAACACTTACAGCATACAACCTATCAATACTTTCAGCATATTTATTACATATAAACACACCAAGCATGCGACATATCGACACTTCTAGCATACAACATATCAACACATTCAGAATACGCCATGCCATATGAACACTTCTAGCAAACGACATATCAACACTTCTAGCAAACGACATATCAACACTTCTAGCAAACGACATATTTTAATACCAACACTTTATTCATACTAACTTATTAACACTTCCAGCATATCAATGACATATCAACCTTTTTAGGATTTTAATGACATACCAATGCTTCTAGCATTCGACATATCAACACTTTCAAAGAATTAATGACACATCAACGCTTCCACCAGACGGCATATCAACATTTCCAGCATACGACATATCAACTCTCTCAGCTTAAAACATATCAACACTCTCAATAAAGTCACTACATTTCAACACTTCTATCATATGATATATCAACACTCCCAGTATACGAATTAGCGTAAGCATGAAAGCTTCTAGTTAACAGTAAATGGGTTTTGGTTCTGTTTTTTGTCGCTTTTTATTTACCAAGTTCATCGTGCAAAAAAAAGTAGACAACTTTGGGTGGATTATCAAAAATTGACAAGTCTTGACGACATCAATTAGACATGTTTCAAGTTGCGGAACTTGCACTTTTAGCCAAGGTGTGCTGAACAAGATTCGTCTGGGAGTTGGTGGAACGTCTGAGAAAAAGCACGAGTTCGAGATTATATATATATACATTTTTTAAGATCATACTCAAACGAACCAAAGTGATTGTTGATGCTTCAATTGTATGTCAAATATATGAGAATCCCCTTTTAGAATGTCCATTTTTATTTAAAATCGGATTTTTTTTTTTACATATTCCGTTGTTGGAAGATTTGCTTTCAGATAACGCCTATATAGAGACAATAGCTTATTATTGAAGTAAAGTCTAGAGAGACAATAGCTTATTATTGAAGTAAAGTCTAGAGAGACAATAGCTTATTATTGAAGTAAAGTCTAGAGAGACAATAGCTTATTATTGAAGTAAAGTCTAGAGAGACAATAGCTTATTATTGAAGTAAAGTCTAGAGAGACAATAGCTTATTATTGAAGTAAAGTCTAGAGAGACAATAGCTTATTATTGAAGTAAAGTCTAGAGAGACAATAGCTTATTATTGAAGTAAAGTCTAGAGAGACAATAGCTTATTATTGAAGTAAAGTCTAGAGAGACAATAGCTTATTATTGAAGTAAAGTCTCACCTCTTTCTTAGTTACTTTATTATTTCCATTTGTATCCATGTCTTCAAACACTTGTTCTAAATTTGCAGACTCTTCTTCGGCATAGTTTAAATGACATAAAAACAAGACAATAACTAATACTTTCATATACATTTTGCTTGTTGGCTCTTGTGGTGATTGTTCACATACGGTATGTGAACAAGACACGTGTTTTACGATGATACATGTAAAGGTATTCAGGACACCTTATCTAAAAAATTTCTTATCATGAAGTATGTCACTTATTGTCGATTTTAATTTTATCTCTAAATCAAATTCTACATAAATACGAATAGCCGTATAACAAATCATACATGTACATAGACTGGTACCCGACCGTAACGGTTATATGACAAGTTTGACAATAATATGTTGAATATTCCGAAGCAATACTGAATATTTTACGGAGGGAATTAACCAATGATGTACAATTATACTTTAATCGCTGCTACCTGTTGCATTGAGTTATGTAAAATTAAGGCAAACATGTGTTAGCATGAACTGGGATTGCTATAACTCTCAGGTCGGAAAAGTATTAAGTTGGGCTTCACTGGGACTATTTTACTAGTATAATAGTCCCAGTTCTTTACAAACAAAAAATATGTAGGATTTACGCAGTTGCATACTAATGTCTTCGTACATTTTATCGGAATTGCAAAAAAAATATAACATTATTGATGCAACGGTGTCCGTCCCTCATCTGTTTTTAAAGTTTCTATTTCTTACACTTTCGATTTGAAATGTTTGAATTTCGGTATCGTTTACAAAAAAATAATATGTTTTCGTATGCATGTGCGAAGCATCATAGTAGAGTCGTTACCTCGTTATATTGTACAATGTAGTATGTTTTTGTTGTTGTTTTTTTTAGTCTTCAACACGATAATAGAAAGCTACTAGTGTGATTGCTTGTATTCGTTTTCATAAAAATGACAAGTTTATCACTGCCAATGGTAGTACTTAGTTCTATAGGGAATGGTTTATCAGTAATTAAATATTTTAGATAGCTGTCATGTATAAAAAATAAACAACATTCCTTTTTTGTAGGATTTCGGTAAAAAGTAAACTGTTACAGGTCACCGTAAGAAGAACACCAATAAACAAACCCGTACCATAAAGTAAGTTATAAAAGATATGTTAAAGAAACCCAACGGCTTTATTTATACTACAACAATGAACAAAAAACAAGTATGGCCGACAGCCACCCAAACAATCACTGAATTACAGTTTCCAATCTAGGAAAACCCATGAATTTGGCGGATTTAATATTTTTGGGAGCACTCATCACCCCCTTGATCTGATTTAGTGGTGTAGCAACATATTGAAGAACATTTACAGGTTGTGAAGAACATTCGGAAAGAGCTCTTACCATCAATTCTGCACAAAAACAAATAGCAAGAAGACACAGAATACAAGTAAGGAGAGGTTAATACAGGCTTGTCCAAAGTCCAATTTCCTAAATTAAACACTAATCCGTATATGAATAAACCAATCACATTATTGACAGATATTCTTTCTTCTAATTCCCGCTATTACTAATAGGTCACTGAAAATGTTTTATGTAACGTTTGTCCATTCAGCCACACAAATCGTCAAAAAGCTACGTTTCAGATTTGGGAAATTGATTGTGTTTCTGCGTTTATTGAAACGGTTTCACTATTTGATTTTATGCTTAACTTGCACAAATCACAAGAACGACAATGTCAATGTCAATGTAGAGATTTTACGTGTACGATTGATTTTATCATCTTATTTGCATAATATTTTTTTAATTTCTAAAGATCGTCCGTGGAGAGTGACTTAACTAAATCATGACCAACTGAACCAACTGGTACTTAAAGCTCCTGATATGACCACGATACTAACGATCGTACATATATAAAAAGAAGATGTGGTATGATTGCCAATGAGACAACAACTGTACGCAAAAGACCAAAAGGACACCAGACATTAACAAATATGGGCCACCGTACGGCCTTCAAAAATTAACTCCGCATAGTCAACTATAAAAGGCCCCGATATGAAAATTTAAAACAATTCAAACAGGAAAACTAAGGGTTGTATAGCCAGTTAAAGTCGTTAAACTCTACCATCATGGTAGAATATTTAGGCTGATGTCCAGTGGAAATAAAACAAAACAAACGCACTCTTTAAACATGTTAAAAGAGAAGGAAAATAACCAAGGCGTTTGTGACTATATTTGTATTGAATGTTTTCATATGCTTCTATTTTTATTTTAAGTTCAATTTAAGTTGCATGTGTTATTATCGCATCTAGGGTAATAAGAATTCAATCTCTGAATTATTTTAGAGATTTTAGTTTTTTAAGAGATAAATTGACAATGTCTATGCAGATTTATCAACAGCGTATAATATATTAAGTCATTTAAAAAAGCATACACTCCGCAAAACAGAATTTCACAAAATTATAAAAAAAACCATATATAATATCAAACAACAATCCAACAACAACGGTAAACTAATTAATTGTACCAAACACACTAAGTCATGATGTGAAATTGCACTGGTTATACATAGTGAACTGTATATGGCTTACACTAGTTTATCCCGTTCAATACTGACTTAGCTTTCATTCAATAGTTCGTGAGGTTTTCAGAAAGGTTTAATTATTTATCCTAAAATAAACGTTACATTTATCAATACTAATTATTCTCTGTTAAGCAGTATGCCATGTACATAACTTTTATCCAATTGTCTTCCCTGTCTTTACCTTGGACTGAATCGGAAAGTACATTATTAGTTACACGGTGTGCTAGTGGCCTAAGACAGGGTCGGTACACTCTATAAGGGGCGTAATTTACTGACCCTGTGTAGCATTGGTCACTAGCACAATCACAGTGTAACAAACTTACCGATTGTTGTGACATGAAGACAAAAGACGTTGTCATAAAAATATTGAAAAACAAATCCATCTGTTGTTATATAGTGATCCACATAAGATATAAATCTGCCACCCGCGCTACATTTCAAGGCAAAAGTAAGTTTAAACCAATTACATGAGTTTAATATGTAAATTGACAATATGTCTCATGATGCTTTACCATGAATTCATTTCTATAAAACTATGTGGAACTTGGTCATTGAAAAGGAGTTTTCACAACGTAATTTGCGTCTGTTATTCATATTTGTGAATTAGTATCTGTGATTCAGTATATGTGCTTCAGTATCTGTGACTTTGTGTCTGTGATTCAGTGACCATGAACATTTGGGAAAAGTGTGGAGAAAATGCTTCACGTTTTTGATTGAGGGAGATCAATAATTGATCGCTTAGGATTTGGCAGTTTCAAAAAAGAAAATTATAAACATTACTTAACACGATCGTTTTTTTTTTTTACATCGTTTTCGAATACGCAACCCCATGTCATTCAAAGCATCTACACCCCATGTGACATAATACGGCGTTAACTCTCCAAGAGAAAATTTAGAAAGGGAATACTGTACATTTTTATTTTTGATATACAAATTAGATAATTGTTTGAAATACACTCTGGAAAAGTGACCGTTTAAATAATTTTGATACTGCCATTTGCATGCTTTTATAAGCTTGCTGTCCGAATTGAGACAAGGCTCCGTGTTGAAGGCCGTACCTTGACCTATAATGGTTCACTTTTATAAATTGTTACTTGGATGGAGAGTTATCTCATTCGCACTTATATACCACATCTTCTTATATCTATTATAGAATCAAGAAATTAGCAATTTAAATATCAAATTTGACCCTAGTTAATGAAGGTCTAATGAAATGCAGAAAAGAGGATTATTATTATTCAGAAACTTATCTCATTTATTATGTAATTGTCGGGAAATAATCCTTGCAATTATTGATTGGGTATGATAATTATCAATCAAATACTAATACTAGCTATTACATGTTTAAAAAAATAATTCGCTTCAGATCGCATATGTAGTAGGCGTTCATTGTACATAGTGTGTTATAATCGTCTTTTAAATCAGCAGTACTGATTTCAGGTTTGTCTCTTGTTACTATTTGGGCTAACATACTTTTAAATCAGCAGTACTGATTTCAGGTTTGTCTCTTGTTACTATTTGGGCTAACATACTTATGGGTGACAACCACCTTCCTCACATTATGTTTGTCAACTGTAAGTCTGTTAGCTCAAATACAAACATATCCATTATCACTGTACTAGAAAGCATATGTTAGGGGCAAGCTGAAGGACACCTACGGGTGCGGGAATTCTCGCTACATTGAAGACCCTTTGGTTGCCTTCGGCTGTTGTCTGCTCTATGGTCGGGTGGTTGTCGCGTTGACACATTCACCATTTCCTTTCTCAATTTTATAAAAAAGATGTATATAATTCTTGGTCATTGGTAATGTTAAACCGAGAGAAACGTAAGTCAAATATATATACACAATATCCATGATTGTACTTTTCCTATCGAAGGTCGGTGGTCTTCTCTGTGCACTCTGTCTTCCTCCACCAATTATAACCAGCCATTACAAAAGAGCCCAAAGGCGGTGCTTAAAATTGGCGTTAAAAAAAATCACAAGAAAAACTAAAACGATCAAATAAGATAGACTTGTATTGACATACATATGTATCATTCTCTTAACAAACTCGTATGCACCAGAGCCAAACCCTGGCCCATCAAAATACCCCTGTGGAGCATGTAATAAAGCATGCACTTAAAAACAAAAACCTGTATGTTGTGACTGTTGTGAGCAATTGTATCATATAAATTGCCAAGGTTTCGACGATGAAATGAATAAAATACTTAACAATAGCAACCTATCATTGGAATGTGTAAACCGTGTTATGCCTAACTTCTCAACCACTTTTTTTCAATAATACTATCCCTAAATTGTCATACACTTACTCAGAATTGGAACAAGCAATACAGTTTTACAAGAAAATAGACATAGACTTGTAAACACCAGCAGCCATACCTAGTAAACTTGATGCATCATTACACCAACAACTCCTTGACATATTGAACATTGACAACTTAACACAGGTAAAAAAAACAAGAACACCATAAACGACACAACCCTAGACTTGTTGTGTATGACTACAGTAACCCATCATTTGTCAATAGAGACGAAACATTACCATCAATCTGAGCAAGTGATCATGCCATTGTTTAGTGAAATAAAAAATTTCCTGCCATAAAACAGCAACAGGCGCATATCAAACTACTAAAAGGCAAATTGGGACCGAAAAGAAAAATTCCTGTGCCTGTCCAAAGTCAGGAGACTGTAATTCAGTAGTTGTCATTTGTTTATGTGTTACATATTTGTATTTTGTTAATGTCTGTGTCATTTTGGTCTTTTGTGGATAGTTGTCTCATTGGCAATTATACCACATCTTCTTCTTTTTATACTCACTGAACCCTACAAACAACTAAAACAAGATCAAAATTAAATGAGTCTCGATGAACTATGTAATACTTTCAAAACCAACATCCAAAAACCTATTGAAAAGAATATTCAAACAAAATGCATCAATAATTAATCAAAACTACATTGGATAAATAACACACTGAAAAAGGTGATCAACAAGAAAAAAAAAGTGTTAAAGAAAACTAGAGGCTCTAAAAAGCCTGTGTCGCTCACCTTGGTCTATTTAATATTAAACATTGTACACAAATGAATTCATGACAAAATTGTGTTTTGGTGATGGTGATGTGTTTGAAGATCTTACTTTACTAAACATTTTTGCTGCTTACAATTATCTCTATCTATAACAGTAGTTTCTGTGGAAAATGTTAGTGAAAATCTACAAATTTTGTGAAAATTGTTAAAAAATTACTATGAAGGGCAATAACTCCTCAGGGGGTCAATTGACTATTTTGGTCATGTTGACTCATTTTTAGTTCTTACTTTACTGTACATTATTGCTGTTTACAGTTTATCTCTATCTATAATAATATTCAAGATAATAACAAAAAAACAGCAAAATTTCCTCAAAATTACCAATTTAGGGGCAGCAACCTAACAACCAATGATCCAATTCATCTGAAAATTCCAGGGCAGATAGATCTTGACCTGATCAACAATTTCACCTCAGTCAGATTTGCTCTTAATGCTTTGTTTTTTTGGGTTATAAGCCAAAAACTGCATTTTACCCCATGTTCTATTTTTAGCCATGGCCGCCATCTTGGTTGGTTGGCCGAGTTACCGGACACAATTTTTATACTAGATACCCCAAAGATGATTGTGGCCAAGTTTCAATTAATTTGGCCCAGTAGTTTCAGAGGAGAAGATTTTTCTAAAAGATAACTAAGATTTACGTAAAATGGTTAAAAATTGACTATAAAGGGCAATAACTCCTACAGTGGTCAACTGACCATTTTGGTCATGTTGACTTATTTGTAGATCTTACTTTGCTGAACATTATTGCTATTTACAGTTTTTCTCTATCTATAATAATATTCAAGATAATAACCAAAAACAGCAAAATTTCCTTAAAATTACCGATTCAGGGGCAGCAACCTAACAACAGGTTGTCTGATTCATCTGAAAATTTCTGGGCAGGTAGATCTTGACCTGATAATCAATTTAAGATCTTGTTAGATTTGCTCTAAATGCTTTGGTTTTTGAGTTATAAGCCAAAAACTGCATTTTACCCCTATGTTCTATTTTTAGCCATGGCGGCCATCTTGGTTGGTTGGCAGGGTCACCGGACACAATTTTCAAACTAGATACCTCAATGATGATTGTGGCCAAGTTTGGTTAAATTTGGCCCAGTAGTTTCAGAGGAGAAGATTTTTGTAAAAGTTAACGCCGGACGCAGGACGACGACGACGGACGACGGACGACGACAGACGACGGACGCCAAGTGATGAGAAAAGCTCACTTGGCCCTTCGGGCCAGGTGAGCTAAAAAAGAATCCTAAGTAAAGAAAACAATAACAAGAAAAAAAAACCTTCAGAAAGAAATGAGAAACTCTTACTGGCAATATAGAGAAAATTTGATGTTTGATATTAAGATAACGGAGCCAAACCATTCATGCTTCAAAAATACACGAAAAAAATATAATTATATTAAAAGCATGAAAAAGGAAATCATCGACATAGCTTCTCTAATAAGTGAAGGCACACTGCACTTAAAACAATCTGAGATAGCGAACATACTGAACAAACAACTACAGTGGGCTTTTACATCTGAAGCAAATACTAATATTACAGATAAAGGCCCTCCCTTACCGAAAAATAAGCCCTGCGGCAAACATTTGCCGCAAGTTTGCAGCAAACATTGCCGCAAGCTTGCAGCAAACGTTTGCTGCAAACTTGCCGCAACCATTTTACCATGCAAATGAAGTTTGCTGCAAGCTTGCGGCAAACATAATTATGCAAATTAGATTTGCCGCAAGCTTGCGGCAATTGTTTGCTGCAAGCTTGCGGCAAATGTTTGTTGCAAACTTGCGGCAAACTTGCAGGAACTACACATATACCAATGGTATGTGTGTAGACACATTCAATTTATCTCCTTCAAATTACACAGCAACATTTTTAAAAGGTCAATTCATGTATTATATAAAACAGTCATTGAAAGAATTCTTGAAAACTTGTGAGATTTAAGGGAATATATACATGCATATGAGTTTTGAAAAATGGCAGGAGTCATTCTCAAATGACATAATATACCTGTATTAAAAAATGAAAAAGGTAAAATCTCAAATGTGTATTGAGTATAAAGCTAGGTACAATAATTGCATTACAGAATTTAACTTAATCTTAATAAACATGATCATGATGGTGCAGTACATCAGTTACAAGTTCAAACTTATAATCGCTTAAGTTTTTCAATCACACATACATGTATATATAGTTGCTTATACTTAATTATGTATGATGAAAACATTAATTATTTTATTGAAACATGCAGTTCTATGAATCATTTGTACTTACACAATTACATACTGATTATCCCATATTACTGAACCAAAATACCTCCTTGATCTCTTATATGTGTAATGCATTTCCAATCACAACCAACATGACCTAGCCACAATTTCAAATTGTTAGAATCCAGGAAGTTCCAACTAGGCATGCCCAGTCAATATTGTGTAATTCCTGCAATGTTCTGGCAAACATATAGCATGGTCAAAGTTTTCTGCAATCTTGCGGCAAACATTCTTTATTATTTGAAACTTTCTGACAATCTTACGGCAAACATTGATGTTTCTGCAAACTTGCCGCAAGCTTACAGCAATGTTTGCCAGAAGTTTGCAGCTAGCGGCAAACATCTGCAAACACTGTTGTCTGTGTTCCTGCAAACTTTTTGTTTGCCGCAAGCTTGCAGCAAGTCTGCTGCAAGTTTGCGGCAAACAATTCAGTTTCATAAGGGCTAGCAATACCTAGATGTTTATAAACTTATCACAAACATAAACCCTTATAAAGCCACTACTGGTCCTAACACTATCGCAGGCAGAGTACGAAAACAAAACATTGAAACATGTACAGACATCCTCACCTCCAACAGATCATTAGAAACAGACAAAATACCATCTGTATTCATAAAACGGGAAAACATAACCAAGTTAATTACAGACCTATCTCGTTAACATATTTATGCAAGCAGCATGATTTAGAAATTAATAACACACTTTATGAAATACAACATGGATTTAGGGCAAAGTGATTATGTGAGTTCAACGTTAATTCCCTGATTCATGAATTATCACAAAACAATGACAAGAACATACAAATATATCACATAATCATGGATTTTACTAAAGCTCTTGACAAGATTACTATAAAAAATGAAATACTTTGGTATCTCAGAACAAATGATAAACTAGTCTGTAATTCAGTGGTTGTCGTTTGTTTGTGTGTTACATATTTTTTTTCGTTAATTTTGTTATATAAATAAAGCCGTTAGTTTTCTCATTTGAATTGTTTAACATTGTCATTTTGGGGCTTTGTGTAGCTGACTAGGAGGAGGTATGGGCTTTGCTCATTGTTGAAGGCCGTACGATGACCTATAGTTGTTAATTTCTGTGTCATTCTGGTCTCTTGTGGAGAGTTGTCTCATTGATATCATACCACATCTTCTTTATCATAGGTACATGTGCAATCCTTTCTTCCAAACAGAACTCAAACAGTATTTTTAGAAAAAATTTCATCTTCAAAAACCATACCAGTCGCATCGGGTGTCCCACAACGTGCAGAGCTATAGCTAGGGTATATACTTTTCATTATCTACATAATGACCTTCCAGAAATACATGTACATAAAACATAGTAAAATCAGACATTTTACAGGTGACAGTATAATTTTAAAGACAAATTAAATCTCAAAACGACTGCATCAAGCTTCAAGGAGGTAAGGAAGCTGCCATACAATGGGCACAAGACTGGCGCATGTCTTTCCACCCAGACAAATGCAACATCATGAACATAACATTCACTTTTACTACATGTATGGCCACATCTTAGTATCAGTAAGACATGGAAAGTGTTTAGGTATCACAATTTCTTCTGATTTACAATGGAACAATCACATCCAACAAACAGCCGCTAAAGTGGCAAGGTATTCATGTAACAGACATTAGATCAACAACAGCGTACATGAGATGCTATATACACCTTGAAATGGCAATCATTCCAAAAACGACGCATGAAAATTAGGCTTATCATATTCCACAAAATTATAAATGAATGTATAACCATTCCATTGCATTTCAGTCAAATTCAAGAACAACCTACAAAGACAAATCCAAAGTAACAAAGACAGCGACACATTTTCCTTGTTTTGCAAAACTATTTTAAACTTTTATATCTTCCAACATAACCAAAATCACCACTACAGAAATCTTCAAGGGCAAATGCACTCACTTTCGATGTTTTTCTTGATACATATCCACAAGTGAAGAAAATAAGCAGGCAATCATTTTTCATCGTGTATAGAATAATAGTATTAGAAAAATAAAGAAACAAATAGAAAATAACAAAGAAAAATTGTAAAAATTGATAATAAAACAAAAATATAATATAACAAAAATTTGAAAATCAAAATTTGCCAATCTATGTTAAATTATGCATAACAAATCATAAATTTGAAAACATTTACTACGCTAGGTAGACAACATTTTGTTGATGGTTTTCTGAAACTGAAGAAGAGAAAAAGAAGCTCTAGTGTGTAGATGTACCTGGACGTGGATAATCGACGGATTTTAAATGCATTTTCGTGAAGATCTGATTTGATGTTTATGACATCTTTTAAAATTTTATTTAATATAAACTTTTACTCATCTTCGCTAGCCAAGGGTTAATATCCACTTCCCTCCTCTGCAACCTTGGCGGAATGAGTATGTATACGATTACCACGTGCAACAAGTCTTTTACATTCCTTAACATCCAACTATATTTAGTGACAATTTGAATGTTTTTAATTGACTAATCGAAGTTCTTTTGTATGTTTCTTGCACAAATTGCATGAATGTCAACGTATATTTTCGTTTCCTGTATTTCCAAGTGAAAAAAATCTGGACGCTACCGTGTTTTACCTCCAAATTGAAAAGTTCAAGTGCTACCATTGTTCAAGAATAATGTATTCGGAATGGGCGTGACTTTAATCTACCGATATATGGCGCAACATTGTTACCACAATAGTTATCAAAGGTACCAGGATTATAATTTAGTACGCAAGACGCGCGTTTCGTCTCATAAGACTCATCAGTAACGCTCATATCAAAATATTTATAAGGCAAACAAGTACAAAGTTGAAGAGCATTGAAGACCCAAAATTCCAAAAAGTTGTGCCAAATATCGCTAAGGTAATCTATGCTTGGAATAAGAAAATCCTTAGTTTTTCGAAAGTTGAAAGTTTTGTAAACAGGAAATTTATAAAAATAACCACAGTATTGATATTCATGTGAACACAATGTTGGCTTAATTTGCCCAGGGTAAAGAGGATGGAAGTGGATCGTAACCCTTTACCTTTACCCTTTACTATACTATATCAGTTTCAATTATGTTGTCTGAAAGATTTATATTTTAAGCATGAAACAAAACATTACATTATTGCAGGCTAATGTCGTCCCCCCCAATAAAAATCGAACAAAAAATGACAATGCCGTAACAGAAAATTTAAAAGATAAAGCAGTCCACAAGACGTAACATAGATCAAAAGATTGAGCAACACGAATCAATAAAAAAAAACGGACTCCATAAACAAACCGATGGTGCTCCTGACAGATAAGCAGTGCTTTATATCTGTTATCCGTCGTGTTGTTCATGCAAGTACAAATCCGGTGACAAGTTTCCAATCCAAGCTCAAAGCAAACATCATGTAAAACGTTTAAAACTATGTCCGTTTACAATCTAAATATCACTTAAATTTAAACAAGGAAATTATCTTGATGAAATTGTTGAACATGATGTCTTACTAACATGATTAAGGCCGTATATGATAATTAGCCAGGAATTACACCCGACAATTAATATACACTAATAAATGTAACTAATAACTTTTTACATTGTAACCGTTTTATGCATTCTTTCGTTTAACTAAACTAGATATTATATTCGAATAATGTAAATTTATTTTTAAATTTTACTTTGATATTTATTCTCAATCCCTTTTAAGCATTTAATTTAATGTGTCATTATGGATGCGAGAATAAACGTACCATCATCATAGCAGTGTATATATTGTCTGTAATTAGATAGTGTTTTAAATGTGTTCACAACATTATCACTCGAGATAAATGATCGTGTCTTTAACCCGACTTCTTTTTTAATGTGTTTTTTTTTTGGATATGGTTTTGGCTAGACATTCTTTTGAATCCCCCTTCTTTTATGTATAATTTTTAATGTTTAGTTAGTAAAGGGAGAAATTGTTTTCTCTAATTTTCATGCTATTTTCACATTTCCTAACCGGTGTGAGAAAAAGTATTTCTAATCTTTAGTGAAAAATTTATTCTCAGCAAATGATTAGTTGAAATATATTTGTGACGTCAAATTTTCTTGTTTTCTTTTGAATTTTCTTATTGTGACGTCATGAAAATAGGCGACTATGTCTGATGACGTCACATCAAAAGTTCACAATTTTCCTCAAATCTTTAAATAAAGACGGATAAAAATCATTAGAAAATCAGATTCCACCACTGTAATTAACTTGTGTATTACGATATTTCTTCACTCGAGACAGTTAAATTTCAATAGGTATAAGACAAGTGACTAATTTAATAGCGAAATCCCCAAGACCCACTCCCTTCACACACCCCGAGGCTATCACTAAGTCTGTTTAGCCCGCCGCAGACTAGGCAATTTTCTATATTTGCTGAACTATCGGCAATATTTTACATTGTATTCATCAAAGAATAAAAGATATGAGCACATTACATCCTGCTGAATTAGTTTCCGCATTTCTATGGTTGCGGCAATGTTCTTTATGGTTTTCATTAATTAAATCTCATCGATATTTTCATCGCAATCACGAGGATATTATCATGTGATGTAGATTTTCACACGTCCGAAGGTTAATGTATTGACGGACAGATTTGTATGACATAAACTAATCTGCAACTGGGAGAAAATTATACCTAGAAATCATGAAAAATGAAATCATCGGCATATCTCCTCTAAGAAGTGAAGGCACACTGCACTCAAAACAATATCAGAAAGCGAACATACTGAACAAACAGTTACAGTGCGCTTTTACATCTGAAGCAAATACTAGTATTACAGGTAAGGTCCTAGTAATTATATATAAATACCCCATAATGTAACCCCTTGCAATATCTAGGTGTTTTTAAACTTATCACGAACATTAACCCTTAATAAAGCTACTACTTGGTCCTAACACAGCTTAGTACGAAAACAAAACATTAAGATGTGTACAGACATCCTCACCTCCAACAGATCATTAGAAACTGACAAAATACCATAAGATTGGAACCACGCAAACTTCACATCTGTATTGAAAAAAAGGGGATATATATAACCAAGATAATTACAGACCTATCTCGTTAACATATTTATGCAAGAAGCATGATGCAACATCTAAAAATCAAAAAATCACTTTATGAATAACATTATGGATTTAGGGCAAAGCAATCATGTGAGTTCACTGCTGTATCCTGATTCATGAATTATCACCTGACAATGACAGGAACATACAAACACATCTCATAATCATGGATTTTGCTAAAGTTCTTGACAAGGTACCATACAAAAGATTGCAATAAAAATGAAACGTTGAAACTAGGTACATGTACAATTCTTTCTTTCAAACAGAACTGAAACAGTTCTTTTAGAAAACAAGGCTTATCATGCTCCACACAATAATAAATGCAAAATGCATTACAGCAGAGTCACTTAAATATAAAATCAACCTTCAAAGACAAATCATATGTAACGAAGACAGCTACACATGTTCCTTGTTTTGCAAAACCATTTTAAGACTGGAACAAATGATCTTCCAACATAACCACAATCACCACTACAGAAATCTTCAAGGGCACACTCACTCACTCACGATGTGTTCCTTAATACATATCCACAACTGAAATAAACAGGCAATCATGATTGTATCTTGTATAAAAAAAATCAATATTAGAATAATTTTTTTTTAAATAATAATAAAAATAATCGAAAAACAAAGAAATATTGGAAAAATTGATAAAAAAAAAATAGAAATGTGAAAAACAAAATTCTCCAATCTATGTTAAATTAAATTTTACAAATTATCAATTTGAAAACATTTGCTAGGCATGCGCCGCAAAGATGTTGATGGTTTACTGAAACTGAAGTAGAGAAGGTGAAGCCATAGTGTAGATGAGTTATCCGGAACCCGATCACCGTTGGACGTAGTTGGTCGACGGACTTTAAATGCATTTTCATGAAGATCTGATTTGTGAATGTTTTGGTATGAGCGTCACTGATGAGTCTTATGTAGGCGAAACGCGCGTCTGGCGTACTAAATTATAATCCTGGTACCTTTGATAACTATTGGATTATATGACAAAAATAATTGCCCTAACAGACAGACAAATGGACGAACCGAATTTAATCAGTATACCCACTCCCTTTCATCGGAGGGTGACTGATCGATTTTTTTTATTTTATTCAATATCAGCCTTAACTGTACTATGCAAGTTTAAATTATGTTGTCTGAATGATTTATGTCTTAAGCATGAAACGAATCATTACAATACTGCAGGCTAATGTTGTCCTCCCAATAAAAATGGAAGAAAAACAATGCCATAACAGAAAATTAAAAAGATAAAACAGTCCACAGGACATTACATAGAACCAAAGATTGAGCCACATGAACCCATTAATACATAACCCTATTAAATAAAACGGCGTTGCTCTGAAGAGATAAGCAGTGCCTTACATCTGTTATCCGTCGTGTTGCTCGTTCATGTACAAATCCGGTGATAAGTCTCCATTCTAAGCTCAATACATATCACTATGTTTTTTTACAATCTACAAATCACTTAAAGTTAAACAAGGACATTGTCTCGTAGATACTGGTTTAACATGATGTCTTAATATTCGTCAACTTCGTGCTTTATACTTAATTTTGCTTTTCAAACTCAAGCGTCACAGATGAGTCTTTTGAAGACGAGACGCCCGTCTGGCGTATATATAAAATTTCAATCCTGGTATCTATGATGAGTTTATTTACTAAGGCCATATATGATAATTAGTCAGGAATTATACCCGATAATGTACACTAATAACCTTTTATATTGTAACCGTTTTATGCATTCTATCGTTTAACTAAACTGGATTTTACATTCGAATAATGTAAATTAATTTTTAGCTTTCAAATTTTACTTTCAATTGGAATTTTTTCTAAATCCCTTTTAAGCATTCAAATAATGTGTCATTTTGGGTGCGAGAATAAGCGTACCATCATTATACTAGTGCATATATGGTCTGTAATGAGAAAGTGTTTCCTCCAGAAAAATTGTTCACAACATTATCACTCGAAATAAGTAATTGTGTCTTTACCTCAACTTCTTTTATATAGAACCTGCGTGCATTTTTGGAAAGAGCGTTTGTAAGACATCTGTTTGAATCCCACTTCTTTTATGTATATTTTTAACGTTTCGTTAGTAAATTAAATAATTATTGTATATACGATACTAACGTATAGTTTTATAAGTTAACTATACGTCCATAGGTGTAATATATGTGATTTCGAAATGCGCATCTGGTGCCGTTGGTACCGTTAATTTTAAGTGATTTCCCCAACCCCCGAGGCAACCTCTAGGTCTTTCTAGCCCGCAGCAGACAGAGCAACTTTCTATACATGCTGGACTATCGGCAATAATATTTATATTGCATTCATTAATGACTCCATAGAATAAAAGATATGAGCACTTTGGTTAATTACATCCTGCTGAATTAGTTTTCGCATTTCTTTGGTTGCGGTAATTTTCTTTATGGTTTTCATTAATTTTATCTCATTTTTCATCGCAATCACGAGGATATTATCATGTGATTTAGAGAGTTTCACACGTCCGAAAGGTTAATATATTGACGGACAGATTTGTATGACATAAACTAATCTGCAACTGGGAGATAATTTTAACAAGAAATCATATTCATATGTCTAAAGGAAAAATACGGGAACAATACAATAATATTGTACCCGATATTGAGTTAGTTTCAGAAACTTCCTTAATCTCAAAAGCAATTAATTTCTTTCTTGACATTAAGAGAGCGTTAGCCATAAATGAAAACATTGATATGTATTGTAATAAAAAAAAAACCAAAAAAAAAAACCAGACAGACAGACAAACACCATAATATACACGTAGCAAAGAAATAACGATTCTATACTAAATTGATTCATGAGGAAAAAAAGTTCTGACCTATTTTCTAATATAGAAAAAGAAGATGTGATATAAGTGTCCATGAGACAACTCTCCACAAGAGACCAAAATGACACAGAAATTAACTACTATAGGTTACCGTGAGTTGTTTTTTGTGTGCCTCAAACCTCTCTAATAAATTAAGTCATTTTAGCTGCTTTGTAAGGTTTGCACTTATGTTGTGCTTTTATACCACAGTTCAAGTTTATAGGGATTGTTGCTGTCCTAGTTGTTGTTGGTTCATGACTGTCATAATTGATTTTCGTAGTATCATACATCTGCCTGTGAGTTTTCTCGTTTGAATTGTTTCACAAATTTTTCATTTCAAGCCTTTTTTCTTCTTGTCGAAGGTTATATTGTGATCATGAATGATTATATCTACGTAATTCAAACTCTGTTGCAGAGTTCTTTCATTGGTTATTATATACCACAACTCCTTTTTATATAATATCTTTATTGCAAAATTACCCCCATGAGGGTCAAGCAATACAATGAAACAATGATTTTATACTATACAATGCAATACAATGAAATACAATGTAATTCAAAGAAATACAAAATAATACAATACAATATATGGAATAATAGAACATTAGAGTTCAATTATAAATGTATGTAAAAAACACCATCATAACCTTGCCTGACACGGGTCTGACTCCCTCAGTTCTAAATAAAATTGAGAAAGGAAATGGTGAATATGTCAAAGCGACAACCACCCGACCATAGAGCAGATAAAGACTGTTTAATGAAGACCCCAATATGACAATCAAGTTCAGGGATGGGGTTTAGAATGTGTTTCAGTTTATTGAATGCATCAAGATGCTGAAATAATGGAAATAGTCTTTTAGATAAGCAAAAAGATTAGAACGCAAAGATATGTTAATGTCACAATACAAAAAGAATCATCATCTAGGACTTCACATTTTTTACATAATCTTTGTGCTCTTGGAATGTTTCTGTACCTTCCTAATTCAATGCCTAGGGAATGATCACTTAGTCTAAATTTTGAGAGTAACTGCCTATGTATAAAATTATTGCAATTTAAATATTCCTCAGACTGACAATTATTTTTTAATTTCCCATAAAGACAAAGTTTGGATGAGGAATCCATTTTTGAAAGTTTAACTAAAGTATTTTTTTCATATTCCTCTGAAACACACTTTTTTATATTACATTTTAACATGTTTTTTGATTGTTTAAAGGTACATTATTATTAGAGTAATTTTCTGGGTTTATTTTCATTTCTTTAAAAAAATTATCTGCAAATGAGTACCAAGAATAAATTCCTTCTGAATGTTAATTTATGTTTGTTTGTAGAGATTCTTTAACCAGGGGATTAATATCATTACAATTTATTCTATAAAAATACATGAGTGTTTGAGTTTTTATATAGGAGTCCAAAGTAAATCTACCTAATTCTGATCTAGCACCTATGTTAGTGGCTGTCTTTTTCAGTCCTAATACTGCTTTACAAAATTTAGAATGAACCTTCTCAAAGGGATATTTTTCTGTTAATGCAAGAGTATCACAAAATGTATTATTTACTGCAGCTCTATTATATGCCCTATAAGCTGACTGAAAATTATCCATAAACCAAATCTCAGAGTTGTATGTCAAAATAGGTCTTATAAGAGTATCAAATAATTTACATGCTTATAAAGTAGTTATTTCTTCGAATTGTGTATTCAAAGTTTTTGTGATCTCACAAACCAGCAAAACACATATTTTGTCAACTATCTGGTTTTCTTAGGGGGTTGTGGGAAGACAAACTTATTACAATTTCGAAAAAGATGCTCTCTGACACAATCATGTTCTTGTAATAATTTGAAAGAGAACTTGTCAATGATTCATTTAAGTACTGATATATCGCACTCTTCGTTAAAACCCTGCGTTAAAATGAATTTATAAATAATTGATATAGAATGTTATGATTTGAGTGTTGTTGATTTTAGTTATTCCAGTAGTTATTTGTTATCGTTTGAAAATTAAAAAAAAGACCTGGCC
>CM034358.1:26066982-26184157 GCA_019925275.1 Mytilus edulis | reverse complement strand
GAAAAAAGAAAGCCCATCCCAGAGCAAAAAGACAGGACGAAAAAAAAAGAGAAAATATGTATAGCATTATGTAAACATTGTTCACCCTTAAACAAAAGCTTATCATAATATGTACAAAAGCAGCAAAATAAAAAACAAACAAACAAAAAAAAAAAAACAAACAAAAAAACAAACAAAAAAACAACGGTAATTTTAATTATACTTTCAATCAAGCAAATCTATATAAAAAAACCTTAAATATGGGGGAAAAAGATTTAAAAAAAACCATACATTATGTACGAGAGGATATTATTGATTTTCAGCTATAATATAACTACAAGATTTATTGCCTATCCGGTTTTTAACACATCTAGTAATGTACAAAGGTAGACAATCATACCAGAACATATATCACATTTTTATTAATTAAACATGATACTTCTTTTTTTTAATTCTTTCGCTTGCAAAAAATTATCAAAATGTCTAATTAATACCTCCTTCAATATTTCTCCGGTGAATTGAATTGAAGAAACACATCATGTGATTTTACGTACATTTATCAAGTTGAACGATGTGTAATCAATTTAACTCGAAATGTGTTACAAATTTTCTGTTGTTACTACTTGTATTTTTTTTATTCTACTATGTCATAGATTTCATCCTGGACTATTGCATCGTTGTTCAATGTTTGGAATGCAACAACACCATCGTATTCTCGAGTTGGTTTGTCCGTTTTCCTGTAAACAAAATAATTATGTCGTAAACTTGTTTATATTGTATAAAATATGTTTGGTGTTTGAACGAGTAGTATTAGAAATAATCAAATATCATAATAAATTATGGCGTTGATTCTTAATTCATAATATGATACACAAGCATTTAAAAAAAATCAATTTTGTTCATGAGTTTTTCATAGATTAGGTACACTGCCTCAGACCATAAAGATATACAGGGGATAAATATGTTCAACATGTTATCAAAATGTGTTTATCTTTTTCTCACGTGTTGTAAACATGAATCAGGTTTGGTATTTTCTATTTTCTACTCTTTTAACCTATTTAACCCTCTTGCTGCCGGAGAGACAAATTTGTCCATCTTTAATTTATGCAAGCTTCTCATCATTGCTGTACCTCTTTCAAATAAAAACCGAAAATTAAAATGTGTAATATGGTTCTAAAATGGCTCTCAAATGTAACGGTTTTTCGACATGACGTCATATATAGAATGACGTCATTGTTTGGCATGTCTCGTCACAAACGTCGAGCGGTCGTATTTTCTGGCATATGAAATGCAACCCTGAAAAACAACTGGTTGCAAGAGTGTGAACTAGTTTCAACAATAGCTAACTAATAAGGGTAAATACAATGATAGACTTTCGGTTACTTGCAAACAGTCAATTAGTATAATTATTTCTACATTAGAAAATGCCTGTACCAAGTCAGGAATATGACAGTTGTTATCCATTCGTTTGATGTGTTTGGACTTTTGATTTTGCCTTTTGATTTTTGATTTTCCTTTTTGAATTTTCCTGGGAGTTCAGTATTTTTGTGTTTTTACTTTTTTCAAATACCATCTTTGTTGATCAAAATAAAGGTACAATTAAAAAGTTGTTCACCTATACATTGTTTCCATCTCATATATATGACATATGTCGATTCCTTTTTCGTATTAGTCTGTCTATGACGTATATCTAAAATATTCACCTTTAAAACGGACGATTCAAGCTGTAAATATTTAATTGCCTTTGCGGGACTTAATTGAATCCTTCTCATTGCATATTCAATTTATGTACGTAATGTATCTTTATGTTTCAATAAGTACCGAATTTATGAGTATTTATAGAAAAGATGACCGAGAAATTTTAATTAAGAAAAATATTCAACGAATAACCTAACAACACAATTTACGAATGCACGTAGCGCATGAGTAAGTTATCGATGTTGTTCAGTCACTTTTTGTGCTGACATGAATTGTCATTGATGAGGTTATATTTATAAATTTACTGTTTACAAATTTTTAAATTTTTGAAAAACTAAGGCTTTTCTACCTCAGGCATAGATTACCTTAGCTGTATTTGGCAAAACTTTTAGGAATTTTGGTCCTCAATGCTCTTCAACTTCGGACTTTATTTGTCCTTTTTAACTTTTTTGGATTCGCGCGTCACTGATGAGTCTTTTGTTGACGAAACGCGCGTCTGGCGTATATACTAAATTTAGTCCTGGTATCTATGATGAGTTTATTTACAACCACTGGGTCAATGCCACTGCTGGTGGAGATTTATTTCCCGGAGGGTATCACAAGCCCAGTAGTCCGCACTTTTTGTGCTGACATGAATTGTCATTGATATGGTTATATTTATAAATTTACTGTTTACAAATTTTTCAATTTTTTGAAAAACTAAGGCTTTTCTACCTCAGGCATCAATTACCTTAGCTGTATTTGGCAAAACTTTTAGGAATTTTGGTCCTCAATGCTTTTCAACTTCGTACTGTATTTGGCCTTTTTAACTTTTTTGGATTCGAGCGTCACTGATGAGTCTTCTGTAGACGAAACGCGCGTCTGGCGTATATACTAAATTTAGTCCTGGTATCTATGATGAGTTTGTTCACAAGTTGGAACATTTTCCGATATTTGAATGATTAGTTAGTTATTCTTTTTATTGAATTGACAATTGGCTATTTAAAAGAATTAAAGTAGAAAATGTAAGGAACTATATCTTTTTCTACACATTCACAATATGTTTTGATGCGATTTAATCGACGATTTCCGAATAACACCTATAGATGTATGACGTCAGAGGAGTGAAATAATCGGGTGAAATTATCGTTTTTTTCCCCTTCGAAATCCCGGTAATTCATTGCAATCAATGTAATAATTAGATACTTACAGTGCATTTGAATACGGTTGATCTGTAAAAAAAAAAAAAAAAATGATTTACATGAACTATTATCAAAAAATATATATTTGCCTTTATAATAACTGTTTAACCATAAGCACTCTTTATGTATGTTCATTTTTTGGTGTCAGGTCAACAAAACTACTGGTAGATGTTATATGTTTTACCATTGAGTAACAATTTTACGGCTGAAATGACCTATGTTTTAATACTTATCATCACTACCTGTTTTGTCCCTTTGTAACGAAATTTTGAATACTTGTACTCTCTTTTTGGCTTCTAGATATTTCTCCTTGTGAACCAAAATAGTTGAAACTATTAAAAACGTTTAAGTTGCTGTAACATTGATTCGCAAAAAAGAAAAAGAAAGACTCCGAAAGCAACTCTTTCAACTGTTCTGTTAAGCCAATTTAGTTTTGATGCTTTTAACAAGTTATGCATGGCATTTGCTGAGCAAACTGTTGGCAGTCTAGGGCAACCGTTATTCAAAGCAAAAAGGTGGAAACGGTAGATATTGATATGCACATTAATTAAATTTCTTGATAAAATAAACGAAAACACGAGTATAGAATTTATATAGATTACTCATCAGTTAAGTGGTCTTTAAGTAACCTTAAAACATAAAAAATTGGCAAAAGAACATGTTAAAGAATTACAAACGGTTTGATAAAGGTGCATATCCTGATATCTCTAATAACATTGAACAACTTCAAACCAACAAAGACAGGAACGTATCTTCATCCCATATGTTAAGACTAGATATAGATAACAAAGACCTCTGCATACACATACCTTTCTTCTGTGTCCTCATGCGTGAAGCAACATACTGGAAAACCAACACAAACACAACGGTTGTCAGAATTGATCCAGCAACAACACCTGCTACTATATGTACAAAATACTCGCAAGCCCAGTTTATGCTGCATGCCTTGCTGCATGCATATCCACCTAAAAGTAAGTAGTGTAGCACCAACTAACAATCATGATACGATGAAATAATTCACAGACATTTTATGTTCGATATGATGCGAATAGATAGCGTAAAAAGTTGCATCATTTATTTTATCTTTTAGATGACTATCGTAGTTACAATCTTATCATCAAAAGACTGTGTATTATAATCAATTATTTAGGTAGCACTACAGTCATAGTTTTCTGATTCAAATCAACAGTCTTTACAGATTAAATTCCATCAAAGTACTCAATGGATTTTTTTTTAAAATCTTTAGCTCATTTAAATCTGAAATATAATTCGTTCTTCATCGAAATATAAATTTATTTTTGGTATGGTTAATCTCAAAATATTGTTTATTAATTACCAAACATATATAGTGATCTGCCAACTTTTATGATAATGGCACATTCAGGTCAAATGGTAGTAATTTTTTTCATCTCTGTAATCAATCATACACAAGCTACAACACTATGTTCAGATTTTTTATATATGCCTCCAGATAGAAGATATATTGATTTAACTGCTGGGTGCCAAACCTCATTTCACCTTTAATATTTGGATAATAAATTTATTTAGAAACAAGTTATTCAAAAACTGGGACACGGTATTATAAAAAAAAATCCTCCCTTTTATCACATACCAAAGTCAAGCCAAAGGGGATACCCATAAAGTTTCCATTTTCATTTTTCCCTAACAATTCTCATGAAAAATTGTTGTGAGAAATGACTTAAAACTGAATTTCCCCCATAAATGCAACATAATTACAAAAATACCACTTGGAACACCCCCTGAGAGTTCTGACACCATTATTGTACCAATCGAACCACACACTATGTGCCTTTGATGCTCTAATTCTGTAAATTTGGCATTATGTGTGCACTGCCCAATATTAAATTGGCATTTAACGGGCGTATGACGTCACAAAGACGACCAACATCTGTAATGTATTAATTCAATATAGACAAAACTTCACCTCTGTGAAGACAGTCCAACAAAAGAGGATAACAGGATTGACCAGCTGCATATAATCAATATTTAACATTATTATTCTCACTTATAATAATTTACATTTGTATTTTAAAAAGAAATATACTAAGACTGAAATTAGCTAGAGCATTAAAATTGTGCATAAAAAGACAAGACCATGTAACCCTCCTTGAAAATAGACTGTCCCACATGTGTTTTTTTTAGTTTTATGGAATTGAAAAAAAATCACATCAACTTAAAATTGATTAAAATGCCTAAAACTCTCAAACAAAGTTACGTTCATCATTCAGATGTAGCAGACCAAAGACTACAAATTTATACAGGCAAATAGAGGCGTTCAAAGATACTTAGCTTTCGCACTCTTATCCATATTTTTTTCAATTTGGTAGATTTTTTTTCTTTTTCATATCTTTTTCTCTGTTTTCAGGTTATCAAAATTACTATTGTTGCAATGCAATGAAATAAGACCACAAAAATAATCCTGTGGTCAGGAATGAACAGCTACATGTAGACACTGCTATTAACAGATGATTGACATTTTAGCCCATCCCAAATGCCTATATATTTAGATTAATTACCATGTGATTTTATTTACATAGGTTCGTTATCAATTTACTCCGCAGAATAATAGTTATTTCAAAATTATGTGATCAAAGAAATTCTTCAAAAAATCATTGTTAGATTGTATTGCTACCTTAAACAACCAAAGTATACAGTATATTCTAAAAATTGCATTAGGAGTAGGATTAGACAAATCATATTAAGATTAAGAAAGCTAATATACAGCACTAAATATCTATTTTTTATATTTGTGTTATTCTTTTCTACCTTGTTTTCCCCCGCTGAAAAGTGAAATGCATTTCTTGCTCTAATTATATGTACATATTTATTATTTTCTTCTTAGTTTGTGTGATGTAATCTACTTTTTATAGATTTTGTTGTAAAATAATTTTAATAGTTATAAATGTTCAACTACCGAAATATGTATAGTTTTTTTTACGCTACGGGTTATGCAAAGGTGTCAGATTTTGATATGATTATGCACGGAAAATCCTTTTTGTGTCATTAAAAAGAAAAGTACACATTAGAGTTCATTGTGTATTGAGATATTGTGATGTCATAATTACTCTGATCGTTCAAGGTAAATCAAGAAATATATATGCAATGGAGAAAAAAAATATGACGATAAAAAAAACCACAAGTAGTAATATATTAACACGATTTATCAAAATATGATAAAAGAAGGTACCCAAAATTTCGTTATGGCAAGCTACTTCTACATTATAATCACAATCGTTTTTCCCCCATTCAGCATGTTGACAGGAAGCCAAGTTGATTTCTTCTCCATTACAGTATACTTCGGTTAACCATATTTTGACACCACCATATGAACCATATCCACTTACATATCCAGATCTGAAACAAATTGATAATTATAGTAATTATATCTGACAAGGGTTTGTATCCCAGGCATAGATTACCTTAGCCGTATTTGGCACAACTTTTTGAAATTTTGGATCCTCAATGCTCTTCAACTTTTTACTTGTTTGACTATATAATTATTTTGATATGAGCATCATTGATGAGTCTTTTGTAGACGAAACGCGCGTCTGGCGCACTAAATTATAATCCTGGTACCTTTGATAACTTTTTCACCACTGGTTCGATGTCACTGCTGGTGGACGTTTCGTCCCCGAGGGTATCACCAGCCCAGTAGTCAACACTCCGGTGTTGACATGAATATCAATAATGTGGTCATTTTTCTAAATTTCCTGTTTACAAAACTTTGAATTTTTCGAAACACTGAGGATTTTCTTATCCCAGGCATAGATTACCTTAGCCGTATTTGGCATTGGAATTTTGGATCCTCAATGCTCTTCAACCTTTTACTTGTTTGGCGTTATAATTAATTGGATATGAGCGTCATTGATGAGTCTTTTGTAGACGAAACGCGCGTCTGGCGTACTAAATTATAATCCTGGTACCTTTGATAACTTTTAGATGCTACAATTTGAGAAATCCCTATGATGACACTTTGACAGAAGATTTGTATGATAAGCCCTAAATATACCATTCGAATCAAAATTTTTACTTTTCACACTTTCAAGGGGTATTGCAGTAACGAAACGTTTTTGAGTATGATATAGTAAAATAGTTATATAAGTTTAGGAGCATAACATAAAAAGATAAAGCCTGTGTTTTGCAGAAGTTGTGCGGTTACCTACGTTTTTGGTCGTCGTCAAAGTATATTAACAACATTAGTCAAAAGATTGTTAGAATATCCATAATCTTCGTACTATTCAATGAATTTATTAGACACCATAGAGAATGGGGTTTAAACACCACCTGATCTGTTGTGACCAACTGTGCTGCATTTGTGTAACGTCGATAGTCTTATCTACATAGTACACACAAATCAATTGGTTTTACTTTTATTCTTATCTATTTAGTAGACAAAAATCAATTGGTTTTAGTGTGTATCTCTATTGTTTTCTTTTTACATTTTGAGTTGACCCACTATTGTAATCGTAAATCTAAGTGTAGTAGATTTACTAGACATATACATAGCAACTATCAAGTTGGACTATGCATAACAATATGTGTATACATTCATATTGGCTGACCTTACGAGTACTGACTATTAAAAAAGAGGTTAACTATTTTGTCTCTCAGGTACTCTGAGACATTAAACCATTTTTTCTTCTTTATTTTTTTTTATGTAATTGAAAATTACTTTAAGTCATACGAAAAGAGTCTCTTGAAATTTTAATTTGAAGTTTTCTGAAGTAATCACATTGACTAACAATAAAATAGAGCCTGCGAAAAGCGCGACTGATAAGTGATTTGACAAACCTGGGCATTTGGTTTCTATATTTTCCATGTGTTCCTATTTGTTAATTGAACTACTGCTTGACAGTTGTAGAATGATTTGCTGTTTTAAATTTATTCCCTGAACCTGTTATTTCTATTTACTTTAAAGAACACGTGTGTTTACATTTTTTCACCACGGTCATCGCCCACAGAGGTCTCGTAGTTAAGGTCACCCCTGCATATGGGAAAATATCAGCGAATTAGTGTTAATAATTCAATATCGATACACTAATGAAGATTTTGAACAAACTGGTAATATAAAAAAGAAGATGTGGTATTATTGCCAATGAAACAACTGTCCACAAGAGACCGAAATGACACAGACATTAACAACTATAGGTCATCGCACGGCCGTCAACAATGAGCAAAGCCCATATCGCATAGTCAGCTATAAAAGGCCCCGATATGACAATGTAATACAATTCAAACGAGAAAACTAACGGTCTTTGTTATAAAAAAGAATGAACAACGCCATGGCTAAAAATGAAAAAGACAAACAGACAAACAAAAGTGCACATGCCACAACAAAGAAAACTAAAGAATAAGCAACACGAACCCCAACAAAAACTAGGGGTGATCTCAGATGCTCCAGAAGGGTAAAAAGATCCTGCTCCACAAGAGCACCTTTCGTGTTGCTCATGTTATTACAAATCTGGTGAATAGTCTAATTCGGTAGGTCACATTCATGAAAAGAAAGGGGATTATAGTTACGACGTAAGGAACATATCTGATATCATTTGTGAAACGTTATTCCTTAAAGGTCAACCACCTCGTGATAAACAAGTATGCAATGCGTTCATGCTCCAATTTATACAAATAGATGTAAGAAGATGTGGTGTGAGTGCCAATGAGACAACTCTCCATACAAATAACAATTTAAAAAGTAAACCATTATAGGTTAAAGTACGGCCTTCAACACGGAGCATTGGCTCACACCGAACAACAAGCTATAAAGGGCCCCAAAATTACTAGTGTAAAACCATTCAAACGGGAAAACCAACGGTCTAATCTATATAAACAAAACGAGAAACGAGAAACACGTATATATTACATAAACAAACGACAACTACTGTACATCAGATTCCTGACTTAGGACAGGTGCAAACATTTGCAGCGGGATTAAACGTTTTAATAGATCCAAACCTTCTCCCTTTTTCTGAAACAATAGCATAACATCACAACAAAGAAAAACATACGATAAAATATCAATTGGCAGACTTAACTCAATCAAAAAACGTATGATTAAACAATGAAAACAAAGTATTAACACTAGTTTATTCGTGTTTTTTTTCTATATTCACATCTGAAAAAAACCCAATAGTAAGCATGAAAAACAGTTATTCTAATATCGTATGAACAAGAGCTAATGAAACGGAAAAAGCATATGCCCTTAACGTCTGTAGTTTTACTAATGGGCACTAACACGACACTAACGCAAAATAACAGATCCACGAAGACTCAGACTATATGCCAAAAATAAAGGATTTCAGTGTTTGATATATGTGTTGAATTTGTTCAAGAAAACGAGTTATGAGTCCCATCGAGGGAAGTAATAATACATTTAAAAGATACTTATATGCCATAAATATACCGGTTAATGAATACACAAGTATACGCATACGGTCGTAACCATACGCGTATGGTTCAAATACTCATATGGTGCGGGAAATATATATAATTGTTTGAAAAACTTTGATAAGTATTTAAACTATGATTTTGCAATTGAGCTGAGAATATCACCAAATAAGTTAAATATTATACAAACATTTTGGGGAAACGTTCAATTTGAATCCCGGATTTTTTGCTCCAATAAAAGGATGCAAAAGGAGCAGAATCCATATAGTTTTGAACATTCAAGAAAATCAGAAAAAGCCAATGACAAACTGATGTATGTACATGTGAATGATCATTTAAATTATCTTTTTAGCTCATTTACACAGTGTTTACAAAATAACATAGCAGAAATTACATATTGTTGCATACCTGTATCCAAGCTGTCGACAGGCAACTATAGCATCGGTATGGTTAAAGTCTTCTCTACAAACGCTTCCCCATTCATTGTTGTGAAATATTTCAAGTGTTGCTGAGTTGATACGCAAATCACCTTAAGAAAGATTTAAACACATGTATATGAACCATTCAGAACTTTGATTGAACAAATGTAATATCCGATTAAGTGTGTGGTCTTATAGGGGTATTATCTTTTATGTGCTGTTATAAGTTTCAAAACAAGTGATAATTGGATATTGCTTGATAATGTTTTTAATTCGGGTTAATTATTTTTGATATATGTAGTATTTAACGAACATTTTACGAGTATTTTGTTACTATTCCAATTAAATAATAAAAGATGAAATCAAGCGATAAAAAATGGTCATGAGTTTGTTAAATCTATTTATCTTATGGTCAACACAACATTTATGTTGAATAGTAAGCTCCACGAATCATTTATCTCGTCTTGTGTAAATACATGTACCAGTATAACGTCACATGTCCTCTTTCGACGGCAAAATTACATCAACCATTTTAAAACGTTTTGTTTTCTTCCCAATGTGATAACTTTTGTCAAAAATTAGGTTTACTTGTATCTTATATATTACTAGTATTAGACATGTTTTTTCCATAAGCCGATACCGAAACCGAAATCGATTAAGAATCCAAAAATAGTAGGGAATGGTAAATGTTAATGATGTTAATTAGTTCAACCCTTTTACTACATTATATTTTTTGAAATTTGAAAACAAAAGACAGAGTATAACTTCAATTCATCTTTTCAAATGAATCTATTAAAAAGCAAAGTTAAATTTAACCATTATTTAATTACACCAATGCAAGAAATATCCAATTTAAGATATTGATACAATGTATTTGTGATGTACATTAGGCAGGTTTTGTAGTAGGGTAATAGCCTACCATAAATAAATTGTCAACCAAAAAACAGGCATGTAAACCGATCGCAACCATCAATCTGTAAGTCATCACGTCATTGTTATGACCTAGAAACCATATTTGATGTATTTTATTTTCTGTCTCCAATTACTTAAGTGTACATGAATATAGTGTATACGACGATGTCCACTATAAAACCATGCCTGTTTTTTGGTTGACAATTTATTATATGGTAGGTGCCATCAATAGATCCAACAGTGTCTGCCAATTCTGGCCAATCACCCTTCGTAGATTCCCATTTTTTGCTGACGGATATGTTACCAATGATCTGAAAGCTTGATGAAGAATTGACCAAATTTCATGGATAGCTTTATGTTAATTTTTGCTTACACCAAGAACAAATAGATAATAAGCAATACTTTTAAAAATATAAAAGGCTACTGTAAATAGTATGTTCATCACAAATGTGTTAAAGTCAATTTTTATTTTCTTGATAACAATTTTAACAATGGAATTATTTGCTTATTAAAGAACCTAGCACATAAAGAGAGTTAATTCATCGTGATCCAGAAAAAGAAAAGAAAAGCAAACGGAGAGAGAAAACATAAAAATGTATAGCATACTGTTGAAATGAATTTTGCTCCAAGCACCATCAAGCTTTTTGGACCCCGTTCTTCTGACACAGATTAACAGTTGTCATGCAATTATAATACATATATATTTTTGGAATGATATTGCATATATTGAAGAACTATGTACAGTTCTTTCCCTTAGACGAAACTTGATTCATAATAATTAATGTACATTCAATTCTTAATTGTAGATTACTTACTTAAGTGTATTTAATACTCGCTAAATATAATTTTGCTTTTTTGATAGATTCACGTTAATTTTATAATTGAATAAACACTCCATCTTATGTTTTAAATTTCAAACAATAAAATGGAGTAAAAGGGTTGAGTTAATTAAACATTATCAACATTTACCATTTACCTTACTACTATTTTTTGTTTCGGTTTCGGTTTCGATTTCGGTATCGGCTTATGGTGAACATGTCTATTAAAAACATCACACATAGCTTTGGCCATTAATGTACATCGTCGTAACCTTTAAAAGTCATCTATTGTCATACTGAAAGCCAATTGATATATCGTGATGTCGTCTTATCACGTTAGATAAAACAAACAAATAAACACAATAATTGTGTTACCTTTTCGTACAACCCCGTGCAGTGTAATAAAAGAAAAACCCTCTTTATGCAAGAAATAGGTAACCTGCTACAATTATTAGAGAATGTCCCATTCCCACCCTGAAATAACTCGTTTACCATTAATTCTGTCTTTATTTATATGTGTTATCATAATTTTACGTTGTATTGATTTAAAAATTTGTATTTGAATCAAAAGGGAAGTAAACAAACGAAGATATGAAAGTTATCGTTGTCCTCTTTAGTTCAATAGTACATTTTGTAATGCATTGTTTTTTTTGTTGCAAAAATGGCAACGGCATAACTTTCGATCAAATCAAAAAATTCAATTTAAATTTTAAATTTTATGGCAAAATTTTTATTTCATTTTTTTTTAAGTCTTATTGCATTTACTATACTTGAAG
Source organism: Mytilus edulis (assembly GCA_019925275.1). Taxonomy (NCBI): domain Eukaryota; kingdom Metazoa; phylum Mollusca; class Bivalvia; order Mytilida; family Mytilidae; genus Mytilus; species Mytilus edulis. The sequence continues at coordinate 26,171,969 of CM034358.1, read as the reverse complement.
GGTAAATATTCAAACAATTAATCTTAATCTTTTAGCAAGCTTTTAAAGATCGCCAACGAAATCCGATTTACATGAAGTGGACATTGTATTTGTTTTGTATCACTGCGTACCAATTCGGTGAGTATTTTTGAGACGTTCTAATAGGGATTTCATGTATATTTTCAAATAATTGCTTACCATCATTTGAATTAAAACATTCGATGCCTACGTCTTCGGTGTGATCGCAGTTTTCTTCACCCCAACCTGAACTTACACAATCAGCCAATGTGAGTTCATTTCCTTTGCACCGTAGATCATCAAGCCATATTATTCCAGTGCCTTTACCTATGGTACCAGAGAATTTTCCGCTGCTATTAAATGTAAATATTGTAATTTTACATTGAGATATACTTCTTATAACTTCAACACACCTCCACATTTTTCATATTCATTAGGATTTTAAAGTACCAAATGTACTATCTAAATGTTTATTATTTCGCACCTTATCGACTATATGAATTTGTAGCATTTCGTACCTCATGAACAATATAAATGTTTACCATTTCGTAGGATACATTTGTAGAAGTTCCGATTTTTTAAAGACATTTTAAATTACTTTGTTTTAAATATAACGTAAACAAATAGCATCAATCCGTAAAAAATTTATAAGGACTAATGGTTGATTAGATTGAACAACAGTTGCAAAATAAATAGTTTTGATATATACATTTGGGTTACACTAGACCTTATGTTAATCAATTGAATATATCTTAAAATGTAGGCTTCGTCGCAATTTCAATTGGTTCTTACAAGTTTTGCAATGTTTGTACAGGTTACAGTTGAATGTTTACAATTCTTAATTTTTATTTTAATTAAAACAAAGGATTAATTACTTGTGAAAGTAAGACAATGCGAAAGCAATCAACACAGTCATTAAACTTCAAATCTGTAAGTAAGAGAATATTTTTAATATGGGAGATTTGATTTTTGTTCATTATTCTTGAACACTCTTGTAAAAATAAAGGCAATAGTAGTATACAGGTGTTCAAACGTCATTATTCGATTGAGAGAAAACAAATCCAGTTTACAAACTAAAACCGAGAGAAACAGATCAATTTTAAGAAGAAACAAAGAAACAATAAAAACACTGAAGTTCAACAAAACCAACGCTAACATACATACAAACGAACTATTGTATAACAACTGGTATATTCCTGATATTTAAACAAAAAATGGTGCGTTGAACCGGGTTTAATGGCTATCCAAATCTACCGCTTATATGACAATGTTTTAAAATATTGTTAAAATAAAAACGTTACGTGATAGAAATACAACACAAACACACACAAGAACACTTATCACAGAGAAACACACACACAAATAAAATAATAGTCAACGCACTATGCAAACATCAGAACAACAACGAACATCTTCTTTCATCAACGACAGACACCACATGAATTCACAAACAGTGATGCATTTACTTAACGAACAAACAATCATGAACTTTGCAATTTTTTTTAGAATACCAGTCCAATGAATTTTCATGAAAATGATGATATTGAAAGGCTATTTTATTATTATTTGGACTACAACCTTCTATCAAGGAAATCATGATAGGACACACAAGCACCCCTGGAATATCGTATCAACTAAAAGATATATAAACTGACATCGCAAAAAGGTATTGAAACGATTTAAATAAATTCATAGATTAAAGATTCAATTCCCTATGACAATATCATACAACGGGTTATTTTCGCGGATGTAAAATTCGCAATGTTCATTGAAGAAGGTATACGAAATATTTTGGCGGTAATAATTTTTTCAGATTCAAAACTTTTATTTATACCTTTGCACGAACACTTCGATATTTGCCGGAATTTATCCTGGCGATTTTGTTCTATCCGCGAAAATATGCGAAAATAATCCGCTGTACGGTATTTGTTTCAAATATTAGTAAGCAAGAACTGAAGCGTTTTTGTATGTTTCCGTATAACCCCTATAACAAAACCCTTAACAAATCAAGATTTACAAACGAGGTATTCTGAAAACAGTCATGATGGTTTAAAATCATCTACAATGTGTAATACAGAAAATGAAAATACAAATCTAAATTGAGTATTACAGACATAAAGTAATAAAACAACTTACTCTGGAACATCTCTCCAAGTGAATATAATATATTGATTTATTTAGGTAAAAATAGCCACAAAACATTAACTAAACTGGATTGACTTACTTGTATCCAAGTTGCCTACAAGCAACAGTGGCATCTTTGTCGTCAAAATGGTCATCACAAACTGTTCCCCATGTTTCGTTGTAGTATACCTCAAGCCTGCTTGAATTTATACGTACATCGCCTTTGCAAATATATTAAACGTATCAAACATACCGGTATAGATATCATAGATCATCTCAACGAAATTAATTTTCTCTCTTGAGCCTGTACGGCGAAAGTGAGAAAAGCTATCGAGTTGAGATGACCAGTGATTATCTGTGTGTCGATACTTTACCAATTACAACGTTGTTCATTTTATGTATATTTCATTAACAATGGCACGTGGTCCCTTACTTTCTAGCAATATTTTTTCCTATCACTCTACTCGCCTAAGAGAAGAAATTATCAGTCAGTTATCAATGAAAATTTCGTAAAATAGCGATAAATGTGATTTCTAGAAATCGTTTATCAAGTTGTGTTTTAATGTGATCTGTTTAACTGTGAACTCTTGATTTTGAATATGATTGCATATGTAATATTTCAGACGGACATAAACACCTTCCAATTATCTATTATAATCCATTATACCTTAACTACTTAAAGAAATAAACCGATTTCATGAGACGCATATCATTTTATGTGTAAACATATGCATCCGACGTTTCAACATAATTACACTTTACACTAAGTATTATTAAATTTCAACTCCCTCAGGCAAAGTTGACTTTATTTATCTTAGGTATTTTTTTACATATAGCTCTTCAACGGATTTCAAATGTTTGGCTTTGGGCGTTTCTGATGAAGGTAAATCCAGAAAAGCGCTTCGGACGCATTAAATGATTTAACGTGTTGTTTTCAATTTTTTTGTATCATCTATTATGATGCATAGGCTCTTTATGTATAATGTAACGTCATTACTCACACATGTTTTGTATGAAAGGTTTGGCGGTTAACTTTTGAGGTCTTGTTAATTTAGATTCATTTAATATTTCAGTCAATTACGAAAGCAAGGAGTGGTGATATTTTCTGGTCTGTGAGCACTTCCGATTGTCCACCATGTTCAATTTATGAACTTTTAAAATGATTTACCAAATTAATGTTTGACTCGGATCAATTTGATCACCAAACAGCGAAATGTAATACTGTGAATGAAAGGTCTTATAGCCACTTTTTTCTTCTTTCAAATGTTTTTATATACATGTTCGAACAGGGCAACGTGTTTTCCTGCAGACTGATACAGAGTATTTTGCGACCTATCACGTTGCAAAAATTTTACCAGCGTATCGGTCTAGTAAAAAGTCGTGTTCATAATCATCTTCTCGTCCTGAATATGCATATTCAAAGTAGATATCCATTTTTCATTTATGGTGTAACATTCAGTTGAAACAAATATATTTTAGCGTTGCACAAAGTCATGATCTTCTACACTGCATTCGGAATGAGATAGAAATAGCACGATGTGGTATGAGTTTAAATGAGACAACTCTCCATCCAAATCACAATTTGTGAAAAAAAACCACTAGTATAGGTCAAAGTACGATCTTGATCACGGTGCCTTGGATCACACTGAACGGTTAGCTATAAAGGACTACAAAAAAGACTCGTGTAAACCCATTCAAACGGGAACAAGACATGTTCTGAAACAAAATCTATGATCCCTATGAATTGTAGATAATTAAAATGGATGAAAAAAACTTAAAGTTAATATAATTATTAAAGATTTTAAAATATTTAGCCTGACATTATCATTAGCACTTTTACTCGTACAAAATTGTTTGAATTACATTAACGGTATCAATTTTCCTGCGCATTTGGAAAATAAAAATCACTTCAATGTACTCGAGGCCAAAATATTTGAAAAAAAACTTAATAAAAAATGATGAGCTATAATTCAAAAGCTCAACAAAGTAAAGCCGAAGCCGCGAAATAAATGAGAGCTTTGCATGAGAGAGCTACATTCCTTTATTTACAATAATTCACAGCATTTTGTAACAGCATATTTAAAGAACAAAAAATCCGTATAGTCATGCCAGTAACGAAATATTTGCCTCTTGGCTGATGATATCATCGGGGACTAACACACCAACAGCAGAAGCATCTACCCCGTGGTAGTAATAACATTAATGGTACAAATTTTCCTGCACTATAAGCGCATTTCGACAATAAATGTCTCTTTAGTGATGCTCGAGGCCAAAATATTTGAAATCCAAAACTTATAAAAAAGACGAACAGCTATAATCAAAATAGTCCAAAAAGTAAAGCCAAAGCCGCGAAAGGAATCTGACCTTTGCATGAGGTAGATACATTTCTTAATTCATAATGATTTTCTAACATTTTGTAACAGCTAAACTGAATAACAACAATTCCGAATTTTAATGCCAGTACCGAAATACTGGCTATTGGGCTGGTTATACCATCGGGGACTCACAGTCCACCAGTAGAGGCATCGACCTAGTGGTAGCAATAACATTCACGATACTTATTTTCCTGCACCAGATGTGCATTCCGACAATGAATGTCTCTTTAGTGACACCCGAGGCAAAAATATTTGAAATCCAAAGCTTATAAAAAAAGAAGAAGAGCTATAATCTGAAAGGTCCAAAAAGCTTAAACTGTCATTTTCGTTATACAAAGCAATAATCCTGAATCGAGCACACCTTCTAGTACAAACCTTTGTCGGGAATTTTTAATTGTTTCAAATTAATATATCCTTCTCCAACCCAACCCCCACAAAAGGACAACAAAACAAACAACGAAAGAAATGATATAAAAAGAACACGAATAATGAAAAAATAAGCATGAAGAAATATGAAATAATGAAGCGTTCATAGGAGAATTATATCTAAAAAATGGTCATAATCAAAACCATGAAAGGAAACATTACTAGATTTTATGATAGGTAAAGGTAACGTGTTAATACGTGATATTTTTCATTGAAAATGAAAGCGGGGATCTGAAGACCCACGCCACGTGAGAAATAAAAGTACATGATATTGATATGTGTCGTAATGTTTAAATTATTCAAAATGAACGGAAAATTCCATTGGCGTCTGTGTTTGTTGCACTTCAGTGTTTCCTATTTCCGTTGTTTTCCTCTTGTGGATAATGGGTTTCCCTCGGTTTTGGTTAATAAACCAGATTTGTTTTCTCTCAATCAATTTATGACTTTTGAACAGCTGTATACTACTGTTGCCTTTATATAATAGTCTAAGAATACTTTGTATAAAATTGAGCGATGTATTTTAGAAAATGTTTAGGTTTGCAATAACCATTCACATTAGATACAAAATTTCCCGAATATATAATCCAGAAATGAAAAGTCTAGACAGCTTGCAACGGATATTTTTTTCTAAATAATTACGTTTAGTAAGTCATCATTTTAATAAATGAGTACAACAATTTTAATTTTGGTCATACTTAAACGTCATTAAGACACCAATCCGAAGATATTACTTCTTTTGAATAAGACATTAGTTTAAAGCATATAGTTAGCATGTTCTTAACTTACCAACCCTACTAAATCCAAGTTAATATGGACAATACTGAAATTATTCTGAAGCATCAGGAATTGTGATATTGTTGATTGTTAAAGTGTTTTCCGTTTCATGCAGGGAACTTGCGTTGACAAGTGCTACTGAATATACATTTGTAATCTCATGACTAAGAAATTGTTCATAGGAGGAATCGAATACACTTTCAACGAGCATTTACGAAACTATATTGTTCTGATGGTTTTATTGCAACTCTTGATCATATGACACCAAACATATTTGGAAAAAAAAATGTATTAACATATTTATTATGTTACTCACCCTGGGAGTATCTAAAATTGCTTTATCAGGAACGCTCAAATCCAAATATTTGTATTTATCGGTCACCCCACTGTCTATATCACTCTGCTCAGCTCTTATCAAAACTGCATACCACGGCTTTTTGACGTCAAATACGTCAACCCACCCTTAATTACTTTGACCCGGACATAGCAGCGACGTCATAATGTTTGAACCGACGTTGATAAGTTTGACCCTAAGTTATCAAGGCATCTTCCGGTTGCTGGTGAAACTAAGAAAATGCTTCCAAAAGACGCAAATACAGCCCGATAAATCAATTAACAGGTTATAATCATGTTGATCGTATTAAATATCAGCTACTCGATTATATATGAAAGCTTTTTGATCTCGTTCGCTGAACTCACTCAACAATGAATTTCATTCTGTGACTCGCCGCTGATATTTTACAATATCAACATGCAGACAACCTGATAATCGTTATGAGAAGTACTGAGACGAGGGACAAGCTATATACAAAAGTTACCAAAAAAATATAGATAAATCCATTATGTATTTACGATTTGTATGCTGAAGCCGGAATGAATACTGTCATATTCTTGGTATACTTTGGTATCTTTCGTCCCTCTTTTATAATATTCATACACATATTATTGACAAAATAAGGGTATTACACACCGTTTCCTTCAAAACAATGAATTCCAACAACGTTGCTATGGCTGCAAGAATGTTTTCCCCAATCAGCATATGAACAATCAGATAATTTAGATTCACCTCCATTGCATCTCATTTCGTCCAGCCAAATCCTGGAAGTGCCAGTCGCTATTGTCTGTTTTAGAACACTCCCATTCCTGAGAAAAAAGCAATACTTATGAAATTTGAAGCATATAAGTTGAATAATCAATGAACCTGTGACAAAAGCCTTAAACCTTTGTAAAGTAATTTCGTAAATAAAAACGATGACATATATGCTCACCTGTACTCAAGCTGTTTGCAAGCCACTTGAGCTTCGGTGTTTTCAAAGTTATCGCTACAAACTGTCCCCCATTCGTTATTGTGCAATATCTCAAGTTTTCCTGAAGAAAGTCTCACGTCTCCTAAAATATAAATAAAGGCAACAGTAGTATACCGCTGTTCAAAACTCATAAATCCAGGGACAAAAAACAACATCGGGATACAAACTAAAACCGAGGGAAACGCATTAAATATAAGAGGAGAACAACGACATCACACCGAATCGTAACACACACAGAAACGGACCAAGCATCAGACAAAACACCACGAGAATAACAAATATAACAAGAAAACCAAATACATGAATTTGGGATAGACAAGTACCGTGCCACGTCTGATCTCAATATCTCAAAAATAAGAGAAAACACAAACGACTCAACGTTAAAATGCAACACACACAGAAACGAACAATAATATAACAATGGCCATCTTCCTGACTTGGTACAGGACACTTTTAAAGGGGAATAAAAGAGGTGGGTTGAACCTGGTATTGTGGCATGCCAAACCTCGCACTTAAATGGCAAAGTTAAATATAACATTGAAATGACAACATAATATTACAGGACTACAATACAAATAAATAGGAGAACATATTAGACAAAGAAAAACATGATTAATAGATAACAAAAAGCATCAGGTTTAAAATTCAATACGCCAAAAACGCGCCTTGTCCACACAGGACTTACAAGTGACGCCCAGATATAAAAGATCGAAAGTGAAAAAAGTACAAAGTTGTACAGCACTGGAGATAAAAAGTTGAAAAGGTTTCGCCAAATACGGCATTGTTTTATGCCCGGGATAAGGACATTCTTATTATATAGAACAATTCATGCTATTGCAAACAGTAAATTTTATCAAATGAATATGAAAGAGATATACATAAAGAAACTGAAGTATTGACTAATTACAGAAAACTAAACCCGAATACATAACTTCCAGATATAAAAGATCGAAAGTGAAAAAGGTACAAAGTTGTACAGCACTGAAGATCAAAAGTTGAAAAGGTTTTGCCAAATACGGCATTGTTTTTATGCCCGGGATAAGAACATCCTTATTATATAGAACAATTCATGCAATTGCAAACAGTAAATTTTAACAAATGAATATGAAAGAGATATACATAATGAAACTGAAGTATTAACTAAATACAGAAAACTAAACCCGAATACATAATGCTATTAAAGTTTAACACAGAATAGACACACTCGAATCAGTCCAGGCGTCAACGTAATTACAAAAATGTGACGTCACATACGATAGCGAAAAGTAACAATTTTCATCTTAATGTCCACGCTATTATGAAGAACCCTTTGCATTAATTATAACATTTATGCAAATGAATCGTCAATTCAATAACATGAGTGCAAACGCTGACATGCCTCGCCTGCTTTTCGTCTGAGGATTGATTTCATTTTGAAAGTCCTTAAGATAAAATTTTACTACTAGAATCACATTAAACAGAACTAAAGATTATCAATGAAATAATGCCAAGGCCACAGTTTTAATCAAGCATGATAGGTATTTACCCCTTGTATGCAATGCATACACAAATGCATACACAAAATAGACTTAAAACACATTGCTTATTGAATACAAGAAGCAGACTAAAACATGAAAACGTAATAAAAACCAATAAATCAAGAAAATGAGGTCAAGATAAGATGAACCCTATACAGACAGACATGTACACCTTATTAGCATGCCATGCATCATTTAAAACGGACTTATTACCTCAAGTTTCCCTGTGCGTGAGATGTATACTCTTGTGTATTGTTTATTTTATGATGTATTTATTCTTAAGATAACTTCTTTTATATGATTCACATCAATATCTCAATTTCATGACAGTGTGTGTACTAATTTTGAATACAACACACGCCACCAATTCTTGGTCCCTATTCCTATCCATGGGTATTTCGTTTTACCTTTCAAACATATTTGGAACAATATGCCATTCCATTCACATCAGACTGCGCTAAGTAACGGAACTTTTAAATATTTAAATAGTACGTAATACTTTCCAGGTTCTATTCGACCGGGCACAATTTGGTTAAGTTACATCTTATAAAGTCTATCCGAAATATTTTAGCAAAGAATTGAGAGGAGAGGAGTTTGTTTGCTCCGTGTTAGCCTTTGATATATTATAGTTCGTTACTGTATTGTGTTTCTGGTGTGTCGTACTTCTCGTATATTTAATGCGTGTCCCTCAGTTTTAGTTTTTAACAAAAGATATTGGTCCGTATTGGTCACAACTGTTTGGAACTTTTTGTCCTCAGTGCTCTTCACATTTGTACTTGTTTTCATCTGAGCGTCGTTGGTTAGTCCTGTGTGGACGAAAAGCATGTCTGGCGTAATATTTGCATGTAAGCAGATATTTCAAGATCACATGCGTCAAAAGTATCTATAAGTTACTACTAGCGTTGCTACACATTCTTGCATAACTAGTGAGCCCAAATCGAACCGTTGACAAAACAAAGGATTCTTTGCTCTTTATTACATTCATTAAAATGTTGTAATGACATAAATAATGTTTTTTTTCATTTGTTACTTTAAAATATCGGGGCTTTACAGTTAACACATGATGACAATAATTTCGTAGATACTACTCTTTTTTATTTGAAAAATATGATGAAAGTCTTTCAATTAGAATTGACTTTATTACAAAAAATAACTATTTTCCAGGATATCATTGGCTTGAAAGTTAAGATACTGTATTTCCATATATTATAAATCATTATAAGTACCATCAGTTTGATTTTTGCATTCGATCTTTACATTTTCTCCACGAGAACAGTCGTGAACACCCCATTCTGCATGAGGGCAATGGGCCAATTTGTTTTCGTCTCCATTGCAATCCACATTGTCAAGTATTATATTACGTTTCTTAGATGTCACTGTACTTCCAACGAAGACCCCATTGCTACAATAATGAAAAATGCGGCAATATAAAAAAGAAGATTTGGTATGATTTCCGATGAGGCAAATTTCCACAAGAGACCCTAATGACACAGACATTAACAACTATAGGTCACCGTACGGCCTTCAACAATTAGCAAAGCCTATACCGCATAGTAAGCTATAGAAGGCCCCTATATAACATTGTAAAACAATTCAAACGAGAAAACTAACGGCCTTATTTATCTAAAAGAATGGACGAAAAACAAATATATCACACATAAACAAACGACAACCACTGAATTACTGGCTCCAATTAATACCAATATCAAAATGTACTATTGAAATGCAGAATGTCATTCAGTAATGCTCGAACGCCGAATTTCTTATACTTTTAAAATTTAAACAATACTGTACTAACTTTCATCGTCACTAATGAAAAAAAACCATGCATTTCTTCATGTTTAGAAAAAAATAATAATTCTATTTAAACTTACGGGTACATAAAGGAAAAGTTTAGAGTTTAGACTAATTTAAAATTATTGATGAATATGGACTGAATTTTTGCTCCTATTTTTCTAGTACTACTCCCTGTGCATAACTCTCTATTTTGAAATAAACGGAATAAAGTGATTGTATTATTGTACTACGGTAAATTTTGCCTTCTTGTCAATAAATTCGTTACTCCAAGATCCATCATGAATAATCAACAATCATGGCACTCAAGAAATCTGACATTCCAATAAATGGCTGTCTGACACGAAATTTTCAATTGGCATGTATTCGTTTTATAATCGGTACGTTTCCGTTTTATCCGTTATTCTTCCGATTCATGGCCGTTTCACATCCGTTTATCGTCCGTTTTTTTTTCGTTATACGAACGACAAAAGTATGTTGGGGAATTGGTCAACGGGAGCTCTAATGGATGTATAACGGACAAATAACGGGAACAAAAGGGAAACGGAACGGACGAATACCGTAATATTGGACGCCTTCCGGACGTTCAACGGATACTTCTTCCGTTGGACGTTCGTTAAAAGTTTGAACATGCTCACAATATTCCACCGGACAGAACAAACATCGACGGACATGAAACGTATATGGACTGACGTCTAACGGATCAGAACGAACGTCTAACGGACATGAACGGATTGAGAAACAGTTATCCGTTCGGCGTCCGTTCTCGCTATCCAATAAGGTGTGACCGGGATTTTTGTTTTGTTCCCTTATTGTTTTCCATATAATGGAATTTTATGCGACTGTCATAGAAAAAAGCTATACACCAGGTTTCACCCACTTTTTAGTGCATAAAGAAATGACTTGCGAATAACAGGTGTTTTCTCTTTATTTGATGTTTTTGGTTGTTATGAAACAGTAACACGGGACTTACAGATAAAAACACGTCCTTGAATTATTGGACTTCGAAGACGGAAGAATTTTTAGGAAATGCATAGATATAGAAGTCGGCAAAACAATAAATCATGAACAAACGATGCTTAGAACTTATTGGATGCTCAGTTTCGTCAAGTCATATGAAACTACAAATTAATAAACAGGCCAAATATGATTAATATACTTAAACGGCCGCTATCTTTACTGAAAAAGAGAGAAGAAAAATATCAGAGGGACATTCAAATTCAGAAGTCGAAAATAAATTGACAATACCATGATTAAAATAGAAAAAAGACCAATAGAGAAACATTAGAAAACAAAACACAACATAGATGCAAACTGTTCTGATGATGGGAAAGTCAAAATGGTAAGACTGAATTTCATGTGTATGCATTGCATTTATGATTGGATAAATACAAAATAACATGTAACTGTTATAGTATAATCTTTTTAAAGGGCAGAGTTACATAATAAGCCTTGAAATGCATTCTAATTCAATTATAAAATATTGACTGATATTCTGATAAAGTATACGTACTTGTAGCCGAGTTGTTTGCAAGCAACGTGAGCATCAATATCGTCAAAGCTGTCATCACAAACTGTGCCCCATGCTCCATTGTAAAAAATGTTTATTACTCCAGAATCTAATTTTATCGCACCTAAAATAATGAACATCTAGCATGTCTATGATAAACACATTGTGAGTATGAAATGTAACCCTATGTTGAAAACAATTTTGTATTGATTTTTTGTAACTTTCCAAATATTGATATTAGTATTATTTATTATTTTTTATGTCCTAGACTTCAATGACATTATAAAATGTCAGTAGTAATAAAACTCACCAACCAATGTGTGCAGCTATTGTCAAAATATTTAATCTACTTACATTTACATTGCATGTTAGAGGTCTAATTTTACAACATGTTGTAATATCAATTTACATAAAGGCAAAAGTAACTGCAAATTCATAAGCACATATGTTGTCATCAGATTGCGATTTTGTTAACACAAGCCATATACAAATTTGTATTACTCATCATTATTTCCAGCTGTATTTGTACAGTAAATTCCAATTGTTTTTGTTACGGTAGTTACGCACACGAGACATTATCTTTGTCATAGTTTCATCAGAATAAATCTATCTATGTATGTTTTATGGCGTATGTTTTTGTTACATTTCAGTGTTTCTATTTTTTTGTTGTTTTCTACTTATAGCTTAAGTATTTCCATCGGTTTTTGTTTGTAACCCCGATTTGTTTTGTCTCAATCAATTTATGACTTATGAACAGCGGTATACTACTGTTGACTTTATTTAATTCATAAGTAAACAGAGTAATACAGACTGAAATCAAAACACCGACGTTAAAAGCAATAGTATCAAGATATGATTTTGAGCTATGGTATCATATATGTTATTGGCCCATTAAGTTTTGGTCGATATTGATCAAAGTTCAATGCTGACTCCTAATAATAATCTACGAGGGATAATAAATATTCGATAAGAATTACAGGTATTGTTTATGAAGTATTCATTCATGACACAAAATCCGTACATGCAAGGCAAAATGGCAAAAAACAAAGAAACAGAGCTTTTATTGTTGTACTTCATCTCGATTTCACATTGAGTCCTTCCATACGGGGTCAAAAAATCTCACCTCGGTCCAAATACCACCAATTCAAGTGGTAATATTTGCAAACTAACGATCATGTCGCCACTATGAATTGAAGAACAAAGCCATGTAGTAATATCGATAACACATTTCTGGAGAAGAGTTTAAAACAATTCCAACACCAACCAACTCTGGCCCGGTCAAAAAAAATATACGGGAAAAAGTATAGAATATTATGAATAAACGAAAGGCTGGTATGATTGCTTATTATATTCCAAAGTCCAAGTAGAGTAGATGTAAGCAATTCTAAACAACCATAGAGCCTTCAACAATGAGAAAAATTCATAACCAGGTTTAAAACAAAATAGTTCAACACGCATTTTTATAAAGGTATAAATATTTAACTATGTTGAAAACATATAATTGGTAATTTAGGTATCAAATGAAAGATGAAACCTTATGATCCCTGTAAATTATCTTTGGGATGCTAATTTTGAAAAATGCAAAAATTATGAATGAAATCTAAAAATGTGTGCAAACCCAGAATGATTTTTTACGTACCGGGATTAGTATTTCTCTTATTTTGTGCTATTTTCACATTTCCTGAACGGTGTGAGAAAAATATTTCTCCTCACTAGTGAGAAATCTGTTGTTGGCAGTTGAAATTTAATAGTGACGTTAAATTTTCTTGTTTTCTTTTAAATTTTCTTATTGTGACGTCATGATAAAAGGCGACCATGCCCGATGACGTTACATCGAAAGTACACAACTTTCTTCAAATCTTTGAAAAGGATGGATAAGAATCAGTTGAGAAACAGATTCCACCACTGTAACTCGTGTATTACGATAATTTTCCACCCTCAACAGTTAAATTTTGAATTATTCCAAAAGCTCGGCAAACCTCGTGCTTCAAATATTAAAATTTAACTGTCTCGAGTGGAGAAATATCGTAATACACTTGTTGCAGTTGTGGAATCTATATATTCTATTTTTTGATATGTTATAAAGGAAATAATATGTTGACATATAAGACAATGCTAACCATCATATATGTGAAAACATTCGATTCCTATGTCTTCGTCGTGCCCACAGTCATGCATACCCCATCCAGTACTGGAACAGTTTGCCAATGTGTGTTCATTTCCTTTGCACTCCATTTGATCAAGCCAAATTTTACCGGTACCATCGTCTACTTCGGAACCCAAGGAATTTCCTTCGCTGTAAAAATACAAGTATCGTCAAAAATGTCATTTCAGGTTTACCTTCTCAGATATTATTACTCTGACATGTTTCAATCAAAAATTGTTCTAGCTAAAGAAGGTTTTGCTTATGCGTCATTGTAGGATAAGCTTTGTTGGTTTTTAATCCATTGAAGTCCTGAATAATACAGAAATAATCATCTTAAACAAGTGTTTTAATAGCATCATAATGCTTTAGATAAACGCTTTTGGATGTATGTAACAATGAAATTCGAATGTAAAGGAAACCCATGTATTCAACAAAGATTATATAAGAATGAATAAAAACAAACTCCATGTTACCAATTAAACACTGTATCGAGAACTTTGCATCATGTTTTATCGGTATACATATTTCATTTGTTATCATTATATTAGAACCAAATATGAGATATAAAAGAAACTAGATATTATTGCTTTACACATGTACATTCATTGTTCTATAATCTTTTATACCTATGTTTTGCATTGCACAAAGTCACGTCTTTTAACTAAAACTGTTATATGATGGATATTGACTGTTTGATATTTATGTCTTAAACAAATGATTTTAAACAGTTGTTATTGGCTTTAAATTAACCTTCAGTAACTGCAGGTTTTCTCAAATCTTTACTTTGTGCCTTTTGCCTTTTTTTTAATAGGTTTTTATATGCTTAACATTTGTCGTTTTCGGGGTCGTTATAGTTTACTGTGCGATATGGGTTCCGCTAATTGTAAGTGACCGTACGGTCAGCTATCGTTTTTAAATTATATGTACTTTGTTTTCTGTTGGAAAGATTTTGCATTGACAATAATGCCACTTCTTTTAAATTTTTCATATCGTTGATAACGAAATAACTTTTGTTAAATATTCCAGCAAGAGGAGCAGTTCAATCGAGGGTATGTTATTCATGATACATTATAATTTACTAACAAAGCAATAATTCCTAAAGGTCACCACTTTGACACGGACCAGTTCTAAAAAAACTCATCGGAAGGTACCTTCATCTACATTTTATTCTAAGTTGAACTGTCAAACTTGACCAATACTCATATCAAGGCTACCTTTACATTTTTGATAAAAATTACGTGTCAACTTCACAAATAAAACACGATGGTCTTGAAGTCTAGATTCTGCGTATTGCGTTGTTAAACATCTAAAAAAAACGCCATTTAATCTTATTTTATTTGTTATTAATATAACTTTTACTGTTAAGTTTTGTGTTTTTGTGTAATATCTATTCGACGTGAATCTGTACTGATGTATCAAATCATACTTTGAACGACAAAATTATTTTATTTTATCAATATTAATTTTATCATTAAGTCTGTATTTAGTGATAGTCATTTCACCTGACTCTGTACTTATCTATCCCGTCATACTTTGAACGACCGTTATCTTATATCTATCTAAGTGACGTCAATCGTGCGATTCTACGCCATTACTTAAAATCTTTCAATCCATTACGGATGGATTTTACATAGATAAATAAAATCATTTCATAACTAGATATGTTAACGCGACACGAATGGCCCCGTCTCAAATTGTTGAAAAATCGGAAATTTCAATAACACATGTGAATATAAACATGATGGTAGTCTCACATATAAAAATCCTCTCAAAATCTTGAGGCGTATAGAAAAAAGACTGTATAAGTGATTTTCAAAATATTATCAAAGTCCAAAGCCCTTAATTACAGCAAAAAAAAAGCCGAGAGGAACGAAACTTAAACTTGATCTGTAACTTATCATTAATAACTCACATACCAAAAATCCGCCCAATATCTGAAAGCGTTTAGAAAAAAAAGTCTGTATAACTGTGATTTTCAACAATCTATCAAAGTCCATAGCCTCAAAAATAAGCCGAGCGGAACAAAACTTCAACTTGATCTATAACTCATCTTGGTTAACTCACATGCCAAAAATCATCCCAATATCTAAAAGCGTTTTGTAAAAAAGTCTGTATAATTGTCATTTTCAAAAATTTTAAAGTTCAAAGTCGGTAATATCGGCAAAAATTACAGGAGCGGAACAAAACTTTCACTTGATCTTCAACTCATCATGGTTAACTCACATACCAAAAATCAGCCCAATATCTGAAGGCGTTTAGAAAAAAACTCCGTATAATGGTTTGTTGCGGAATGACGGAATTTTGGAATGACGGACAAGGGTAATACTATATGGTACCGACAACTTCGTTGCGGGGCTATACAAAAGCAAAATGAGGATGTTAGGTTTGATTGTATGCTTCTTTGTACTTCTTTAAAATTGAGAATGGAAATGGGGAATGTGCCAAAGAGACAACAACCCGACAATAGAAAAATAAACAACAGCAGAAGGTCACAAACAGGTCTTCAATGTAGCGAGAAATTCCCACACCCGGAGGTGTCCTTCAGCTGGCCCCTAAACAAAAATATACTAGTTTAGTGATAATGAACGCCATACTAATTTCCAAATTGTACACAAGAAACTAAAATTAAAATAATACAAGACTAACAAAGGCTAGAGGCTCCTGACTTGGGACAGGCGCAATAATTCTAGGCAAGATTTAATTTTTTTGTTTGAGACTGTCACGATGAATTTTAATTTAAAATGTTCGGATAAGGCTAAAATTCATTTACAAATATATGATGGAATATGAATGAAATATCGACAGACTACTAATATACCATCTTAAATTGAATAAATTTGTTTTTTCTTTTACAGTAGTCATCTTTATGAAAGGATAATAAATCAACAGAATTTTAGAGACTGTGTGACAGGCAATTAAGTATATCAAATGCATGCATGCCTATCGACTGACATGTTTACTTACGTGAAGCCAAGTTGTTTACAAGCCACATTAGCATCAATATCGTCAAAGCCGTCATCACAAATGGTGCCCCATGTTCGGTTGTAAAAAACCTCTAGTCTATTTGAAATTAATCGTAAATCACCTGAAATATTATATATAATTAATGGATAAACACATTGGTATCAATGCATTGTAACTTCATGATGATAACCAATTTGCTTTTTATTTCTACAGCTGTGGTGAAATTTGCGAAAATTTGTGAAAATAAAAAAAGAAGAAGAAAAAAGTATAATATCATGCACATTGACAAAATAATCAATTATTTCACAGAACAGGATTATTTAACTTTAGCTGAAAGACCACCATTGATTTTCCCCTATTAGTCAATGTTAAATTTGCATTTTTCAAAAACTTGTGCAGAATTTATCTTTGTTTGAAATAAAGAAATGCTTGACATGAGTTAGGTTCCATCCTGTCAAGTACTATGGAAAAAAATTCACATAACATGTCATTGCAGATAAGAAAATAACCATCACTGGAAGGTAACAAATAAAATTTTTCCCTCTTTTCCTCCTGTGTGCAAGCTTTAGTAACCAAGTTGAGATCTCATAAAACATGTTTAACCCCGCCGCATTTTTGTGCCTGTCCAAATTCAGGAGCCTCTGGTCTTCTCTAGTATTCTATGTTTTTTTTTTAACTTTAGTGTATTTATATGTTTTGGAGTTTAGTATGTCGTCCATTTTCATTGAACTAGTTCGCATTTTCATTTAGGGGCCAGCTGAGGACCACCTCAGGGTGCAGTATTTTCTCTCTGCATTGAAGACCTATTCGTGGCCTTCGGTTGTTATCTGCTCTTTGGTCAGGTTGTTGTCACTTTGACATACTAGTATTCCCACTTCCATTTTCACTTGTATCTAACCTTAATTTTCCAAAATATAATAATGAAACACCAAATAAAAAAAAAGCTTTGAAACACTCAAGATATATGTTTATAACACATATTTTTTTTACTACAATGAATGGTAGAAATAGTTTCCTACAACTGTTAAGAGATTCTTTTTCGACCCTTTTTCGTATGCAACCGGATTTGACGTACTTTGAGTAGGTGGTTTTCCACCAAAATAAGCCTTTTATAATGAATCCACTGAAAGTGATTTTTGCCTTTACAGCACTGGATATTTAAAAAATTACTACCAAGTTTCGTCATAATCAGCTCTACAGTTTGAGAAAAAAATCAAGTATCATAAGACAATATCTACTGCAAATCGAGCAACAAATAATTATCTCATCCGCCTACAAGCATTTGAATATGTTGCAAAAGATGACTCTAGGGTAAAAATATCACTTATGTTCCTCTTTGTACTCATTATAATGTTCCTTTTGGAACATTTATACCTCTCCATTCTTCAAAATTTCTACTTTTTGGGCCAATAACTACAAATGTTAGGATAAATGTCACTAATTTATGAAAGAAATGTAATAGAAGTTATTAATGATTCATTAAAGTATTCAAGCAAAATTAATTAATCATATAAAAGTTTACTGACTCCATGGAGGTTTCAATAAGTCCTTACGTAAACTTTAAATTTATTCTGCGTTCAAGAAAGGGATATAAAAAACATCCCTTTGAGGTAATATTTTATTGTTACAGCTGCAAACATAATTTTACTTACGTATAATTTATATTCATTACAATATTACTTAGTAAAACGTTTTCTATTAAAGCAAAATACAAGCATAAGGAGAAGAAGACAGAAATCTCCCCAAAAACACTCAGAACGGCTTGCTCGCACTATTAATATTCACCGAAGCGTCCTATGTCAAGACAATTTTTCATATTATGTTTTTGACACTCAATCCAACTAGAGTATTTCATTGTTGAATTTTCATTTCATTTTTTAAATATTTAACCGGTCAGCCTAAAAATTTAGCTATTCTCAAGCTTTAACATTTTTTCAAGTTTCCAAGGACGAATGATGCTTGTTATAAAAATCAATTCAAATACCAGTTAAAAATAACCTTATAAAGCATATTCAGAGCAACAAAATTGTGATATTTTTGTAGATTATTTTGGAAATTCAGGCATTTCCAGTAGATGGCGCTGTAAAATCTAAAAATAGCTTAAAATAAAATTTTAAAGTTAGATTTTTTTTCTCTGGACTATCATAACATGTGTGCAAAATTTCATTTCATTTGGTTGACATGTCATGTGGACCCACTTATAGGCATTTTGCATGGTTCTATCAAAGACTGGGTGTTAATAACATGACATTTTACCAATTGAAATATGCAGCTTCTCATTATAGGTGGAATTTCGCTTTTGATTCTCTATTTGTTATCATTATGCTTCCTGTAAGAATGTTCTTCTATAGCAAAATTTCAAAGGAAAAAAATAGCGTTAACTGCACAATGCGAATTGATTTTCACGTCAATCAATTTTAATTTCAAGTGAAGAGATGGAGCTAAGTTTCTTTGACAGACAAGTTGGTGTGGATTTATTTGCCTAACAACTAATTGTAACATAATACAGCATTTTTCATTTGAAGGTTTTACGTAATAATCTGCTTAATAGTTCGGTTTTTGAAAAACCATGGTTTAATATATAAAAATTGATATGTTATTTCATTAAAAAGAATAATGACATACTTTGTCCTTGCAACTTCATGTAGATAGGCGGAGCTTGGACTGAGTTTAATCATATATTTTTTTATGTTAAACCTTGATTGAAACTCCGACACTTTGTTACGTCTCCATGTGATTGAGAGTTTAGTAAATGAACGAGGACATGGATTTCGTTTGTTTTACAAATAGGATTTCTACTTTCCGTCACACCTCTTACGAATCGGCAGAAAAGGGGAGGGGGCTGTTTATACCTGAGCCGAAATATTTTATTTAATAGATGCAATACAACTTTGTTGAAATATATTTTTGTTGGGGAAAATCTTTTTTTGAAGAAATTTGTTCGAAAAATTCAGAGGCCCCCCAAAAATCAAATGGTATGTGCCTTAGAGGATCCCCGAGTCGCTCAATTCAGAAAAATATTTTTTTTGTCATATCTAATGTGCCGTATTCCCTGTGAACTGGATCGGTTTTCTCGTGCGCGCGCTGAGCAGCGGGGTAGAACGACACTCCCACTGTTTTTTGTTGGATAAAAAATCACTTGGCCACTTTTGAATGATGTTACAAAACATATACACCACGCCTTAATCGTTTTGATGTTATATTTGTTATTCTCATAGGATTTTGTCTAATGCTTAGTCCGTTTCTGTGTGTGTGTGTGTGTGTGTGTGTGTGTGTGTGTTACATTTTAATGTTGTGTCGTTGTTCTCTTCTTATATTTAACGCGTTTCCCTCAGTTTTAGTTTGTTACCCCGATTTTGTTTTTTGTCCATAGATTTATGAGTTTTGAACAGCGGTATACTACTGTTGCCTTTATTCATTAACATATTAAAACGAACTCATCCTCCGGATTCGTCGTTTAAATGTGTTAACTCGTAAATAGCGTGGTATATATAATACTTAACTATTACAATTGAACAACAAAGGGTAAACAGTAGATATCAAATACATTTTTCTGACATTTAATGTGATCTAAAATACTATAGTATCTTTTAGAACGTTTTTGTTCATTGTGTACTTCTGCCTACTGTCTTTGAAGCCAAAATCATTTGAATACTTAAGTAGTCATTTGTTACAGATAAATAGTTATGATCATATATTGATCACTGTTTTTTGTTTGTAAATTATTGAGTACTATGGAAAATGATAATGAGAATAAAATGTAAGGGTATGGAGTAAACCTTGCTTAGACCAAATCCAAATCAATACCGGGTAATCAAAGCTATGACACGATACTTTTTTGGCACTTCTTCATCTTGAAGTCAACATGAATTCATGCCTTAAAAAATAAGCAAAATATAGGTACCTCATAGCAAGTTTTAGTCAACCACTAGCACCAGCTTAAGCAGAATTTTACTTGTTGAACTAGTCAATAATGATTAATATTCAGAAAGAGTTAAAATTAATCATTTCACCTTGAAAAAAAAAAACATAATTTTGAATCTATTTATTTGTAACTCTTTCTTACAATCAAATAGACAAAATCAACTTTACATAAATGTTCATTTAATACTGAAGAACACTTTTATTACAGAGAAACACACAGTTAGCACTATTATATTGAAAAGTAAACAGTCAGTATAATACTGATAGTAATGATGTGTTTAAAACTAATATTCACCGTTATAGATGTAATACCACCCTTGATTCTCTATTTATCATTATTATTCTTCATGTTAGAATGTTATTCTATATTCAAATTGATCTATTTTTGCATAGTTTTTAAAAGAAATATATAGCGTTAACTGAAATATGCGAAAATAGTAGCCAGGGTGATAGAAAAAAAGATTACTCACTTCAGGTCTATTTTCTCATATTCAATGTTGAACACAACGTTATTATATAAATGTTGAATTTGCACGTTTCAAAAAATTGTGCAGAATTAATCTTTGTTTGAAAAAAGAAGTACTTTGAATTGGACATGTAAAATACATACCATCTTTCTGTGCAAATGTAAGAACGCTGGATCCCATTATGCACAAAGCAACTATTAGGAGCATGGCTCTGCAATAAAGGAGTCAAACTATAAAAATTAAGAATAAAAAACGGTTCAGAAATGATGTTTTTTTCCAGGAATTTGTCTCTCACAATTGACGTCTGTGATTATCAAAAATTCAAACACAGTTATATTTATTTCATGCAACACCATTTTGAATTAGTTCATTCTGGTATACAATACTATTATTCTTCTGTTGTTGATTGATTAATAAGAGTTTAACGCCACTATCGGAACTATTTGCTACATTTTTGTTGTCAGATGTTTTTATTGTTGGAGGAAGCAGAACTGCCCGGAGAGAACATAATATAGATTTGATCCAAACACCCCAACCCGCCTTTGAGGGAATTCAAACCTATAACCTTAGTGTTGACAGGCTAATAAACACAGACCACTGTATGACCGAGGCCGCTTTGTCTTTTATTTTTTTTTTTTTTTTTTTTATAAAAAATCAATTTATTACTTCGAAAATGCAGAGAAAAAGTAAAATAGTAAAAATACCGAACTCCAAGAAATATTATCAAATCTTAAAATCAAAAGCTCATGCACATCAAACACATGAAAAATAACTGTAATAATCCTGACTTGGTATAGGTTGCATTTCTGTAAATATTGACAATGCAATTTTCCATAGGAACTCCCATTACGGCTAAAACTGTACCTGTTTGTTTAACTATTAAGTTTTGAAAGATAAAAAATGCTAGAATGGAAAGTTCATATGCACTACAATTTTTTTTCAAAGGTAAAAATATAAGACTGTGTGGCAAATTCTCAACGTTTATATGCCCCGAACTTAAAGAGTTTAAAGAGCTTTAATCTAACACTAAATTTCTGAACTCCCCCTACCTCGACTGATTCCAATATAAACAAAATTCACCTGAATATTTACTAGTTATATTCCCAAGTTATGTCTCTATGAGATGCAACATATAGCTCAGAATTGGAAACCAGTATGTAAACAAAATTAAGTATCTATGAAAATCCAATATCTCCCCAAATGAGGCGTGGTTTGAGAGACAGCTGTATTTACAAAGTACAACATATAGGCCTTTCCTTATGTATAAAATTATGTATTCAACTTGGTTTTATAGCTAGCTCAACCTCACACGAGACACGCTCTCCGTCTAAAGAACACCCATAAATGACGCTAAAATAAAAAAAGAGCCAATTGAAATACGAAGTTAAAGAACATTATGGACACACAAGGATTTGTCAAATACGGAAAAAAATATATTTTCGTTAGCAGAAAATCCTTAGCATGAATTTGAATTATATCTGGCATTATCAAAATACTTCCACAATAGGGTTTATGTCACGGTGTGTTTGTGTTCAGTTATTGGATTTTATAATTTTTGTGAAATACATTTGATATATACCAACAATTGTTAACTACCAATCATTTCAAATGATTATAAATAGTGTCCCTATAAGCTCTTTTTTCAAAATGATGATGATCATAAATTCAGCTTATCTAAAGTTGAAAAACGACTGATCCATGTATTTTAAATAAGCACCTATATCCATCGTTGATAAAAAAAAAATGTATTGCTTTTGCTAATGTGTAGATTATATAACGTGTTTTGTTCGTCACATCATATTTGTAATTTTTCAAATCATCAAAGATGTTCAAAGTTATTCAAAATACCATATATAGTAACAATGAATACTAAAAAAAAAAAAAACAAATTAGAAAAGATGTATTTGCACTTTTACATAGCCAACATATTTTTACACTCGCACTTTTCAATAAAAAATAGAAAAAGAAAAAAAAATATCATAGGTTTTAAAACGACCATATAATGTTCGAGTAAGAATTCCGTATCAATAAATCATTATGAAAACACATAAGTTAATTTGGCATGTGCTCAACTATATGTACCATGGAAAATCCCCCCTTTTAATTATTTTCATCAGATTTTTATATCAACAAAGTTATATTTACCACATTAAATAGTAATGTGCCAATAAGCATTTGTTCTAAATAAATAATGCAAAAAGGATTGTTGAAGACCACGGCATTACCAACACAAATAAATGAATTATAAAAGATGTATTTGCACCTTTACATTGCCAACGTATTTTTACACCCCGCCCTTTTCAATAATAAAAAAAAATGTTTTCAAACAACATGATAATGTTGGAGTGAATAGTTATCAAAGGTACCAGGATTATAATTTAGTACGCCAGACGCGCGTTTCGTCTACATAAGACTCATCAGTGACGCTCATATCAAAATATTTATAAAGCCAAACAATAAAAAAGTTGAAGAGCATTGAGGATCTAAAATTCCAAAACGTTGTGCCAAATACGGCTAAGGTAATCTATGCCTGGGATAAGAAAATCCTTAGTTTTTCGACAAATTCAAAGTTTGGTAAACAGGAAATTTATAAAAATGACCACATTATTGATATTCATGTCAACACCGAAATGTTGACTACTGGGCTGGTGATACCCTCGGAAACGAAACGTCCACCAGCAGTGGCATCGACCCAGTGATGTAAATAGTTATCAAAGGTACCAGGATTAGAATTTAGTACGCCAGACGCGCGTTTCGTCTACAGAAGACTCATCAGTGACGCTCATATCAAAATATTTATAAAGCCAAACAATAAAAATGTTGAAGAGCATTGAGGATCCAAAATTCTAAAACGTTGTAAGTATTTCGTATCAATAAATACTATTATATCAACTGTTCAACTAATTGATAAAATAATGTTCGTATATATTTTATATGATGATAAAAATGAAAATTTTAACACTTTCAGTTAGCCATGATGTTGTTGTCCCCCTATCATGACAGGTTAACTTCAAAACAACATCAAATGTTCAAATTTCATAATGATTCAAACTACTTAATATAGTTATAATGCTCAAAAAAGAGGTTGGTATTTTATTAAACATGCTGTATTTTTGTATACTTTAACCAAGCCATCTTATTTTTTTCACACTGCTACAGAAAATTAAAGACAATAAACGATAAAAGTACACAATTTTTTCCGCTGATTATACTGAGCCCGTTCCCTTGGCTGTGAATTCTTTATTTAAACTCGTCACTAACTATATCTATGTATGTGTAAACATTATAGTATTTAAGCATACCTCCTTGTCGCACTCCCTGGTTTACGTCGAATGGCTGAGAGAAGTTTCCTTCTCATTTAAAAGCACTTTTAGCATTTTCGTGGAGATCTTTGTTCAGTCCCCAGTGTCCATCGTCGATTCCTGCCAAAAAGACCCTCCTCAGCATATGACTATGGATGACACTGTCAAAGGCAGCTTTTTGCGTCTAAAAGTACCAGTTGGAAAGTTGTGTTGTTGTCGTTGGATTCTCTGTAACTTTTTTTCAATTGGCAGCGCCGAGTTCATAGGTGACGATCCTGCAGTGAAACCTCTCTGTCTTTTATTTTGTATTTAGAGTACTTTGCTGTTCGTACGCTCTTTAATGACTGTTTCGATTATTTTGCCAATGACTGGTAGCACTGTAATACCTCTATTTTTGGTAGCTTGCTGTCTTTTTCTTTTATTTTTAAATACAGAAGTCCCATTTTACTCGATGCTGATACACTTCCGTGCTTGAAGATACATCCCATAAATGTGACTAACGTTGTTTCCATGTCAGATCCTGCATGGGTAATATGTTCAATGGTTATGCCCTGGAAATCTGCCGATTTTCCTCTGTTAATCGATCTGATGGCGTTTGTAATTTCGATGTGCGTGACGTTACTGATGTTATTACGTTGCACAAGCCTGTTTATACTCTGAATATCATCTTCAACTTGGTTATGATATGCGCTATCTATGTTCGTCCCTCAAATCCTGTGATTTGACTCCGTTCACCTCTAGCTCCGTGATTACAACATTTCCTTTCTTCCTGTTGTTACTAAGTTGGTGGAACATTTGTGTGTCTTTTACTCTTGTTTGTAGAATAGTTTCCTTCTCCTTGTCTCTTATTTTACCAATATCTTTTCTTACTGACCAACGAAAGTCCTTGTTTATTTGTTTTTTCTCCTGGAGCATTATGTTGCTTTTGTTGTTGGGTCTCCCGTGATGTTTCTGAACATTATATTTTTGTCTTGCAATTTTCAACGCTATTTGTATTTCGGGCGTCCACACTTTAATTTGTTTTTTTTGTTTTTGATGAAGATGTTAGGTTAGCTGTTTCCCTTAGGAGTTCACATAATTATGATGTAGCTTGCTCAATTTCTGTTTCTTTCATATTTTCTCTTATTTTGAGGCTGTCTATATGTTTGTTGATGTGAGCAGAATGCCATTCTATGTCTATTTTGTCCCAGTTAACTCTTTTTGCAATGTTGCTGCTATTTTGCGCATGACTGTTATTTAAGCTTTCATAAATGAATTTGGTACTCATACGAATTTGGTGATGATCGGATGTGTTTTCTGTCACGTGGTTGAGTACTTGTTTGTTGTCAAGTTCATTTTCTGGCTGGTTGTGCAGAAAATAGTCTATTTCTGATGATTCCTGTCCGAGTGAGTTAACAAAGGTTCTTTCTTTGTTGTCGTATTTCAAGTTGAATACATTTATGAAATCACGGAGATAGAGGTTGCGCTTTGTGCCGGTTTGTATATTTAGATCTTCATTTAGGTCGCCTCCTATGATGATTTTGTGTGTTTCATTATACTTTTGATATAGTTCGTATAGTTGATCGATTAAATCTTGGTATTCGGCCTAATGATTTTTACTTCCTTATGCTGGCAAAAAGACTGATGTTAGTATTATGTTTTGATTGTTACTTTCCCTTATTTCTACACACTGTATCCTTTCTGACCCTAGTTGGATTGGCCTTATCATGTGGTCAATTTCTTTCTTCCACAAGATTGCCACTCCTCCATATCCTCGGGCATACATCTTGGTAACAGTGGTTCATTTATATCGACTCCTTTGCCTATGTAATTTATATTTTCATGGATTTCGCCAAGAAGATGAATCTGTGTTTGGAATAGCCAATGTTCCTGAATAAGTATTATGTTGTATGATTGTAGAAGTTTGTTGGACCACAGCTTTTTATGTTTTTACAGTTGTACGGAATTAGATGCAGTTGAGAATTCTCTGGTGTTTTGACGCTTGAATTGTTGGTTTCATATGGTTTGGGTTGAGGCTCTGTAATACTTAAAAAGGCTGTTGAATTGGGGTTTGTGTAGTATTCCTTAGGATTGGTTGTTTCCGTACATGTATGTTATGAAAGAGGGACGAAAGATACCAAAGGGACAGTCAAACTTGTAAATCTAACGCCATGGCTAAAAATGAAAAAGACAAACAAACAACAGCACACACGATACAACATAGAAAACTAAAGAATAAACAACACGAACCCCACCAAAAAACTAGGGGTGATCTCAGGTGCTCCGAAAGGGTAAGCAGATCCTGCTCCACATGCGGCACCCGTCGTGTTGCTTATGTGATAACAAATCCGGTAAATAGTCTAATTCGGTAGGTCACATTCAGGAAAGGGAAGGGGATTGTAGTTACGACGTAAGGAACATATCCGATATCATTTGTGATAGGTTATTCCAACTCGTGATGGCGTCCGTAAAATTTACGAAGGGATGATTTCAACTTCCCCATTTGGAACTCTTAGTTTAATAGCTTTCTTGTGAGCAGCAACCCTCTATCAAGAAAATCATGATAGGAAATGCAAGCACGGGAATATCGTATCAATTGGGAGATATATACCCTGTATGCAGGTGCTGCTGGGATGTTACTACTTAGAAATGGAAAGTTCACAATTGGAAAGCTGAAATCATCTCTTTTGTCGTAAAGTTTTGTTTTCAACCGACCCTCATTGTAAATTTTTAGATGTAAGTCAAGATATGAGGCCGACTTAACTGTATCTGTAGTATCCTTTATCTCTAGCTCGATTGGATAGATGCGTTCCACATAGTCACCAAATTTTGAATTATTTAGTGAAAGAACATCATCTATATAGCGAAAAGTAGAGTTAAAGGATAGTGCTAACTTCTTATCTTTCTTCCTAAGAAGTTCCTGCATGAAGTCAGCCTCATAATAATAAAGAAACAAGTCGGCAAGTAGAGGGGCACAGTTTGTACCCATTGGAATGACGACAGTCTGTTGAAAAACACGTCCTCCGAACGTAACAAATATGTTGTCAATCAAGAAATCAAGCATCTTGATATTATCAGTTTCGGAGAATTTTTTGTTCGAATCAGAGTGATCCTTTACAAAGTAGGATTTATCCCTCCCTAAGACAAGATACTTGTATCTACGTTGGCCATTCTTTTTTTCGAAGCAAAGCAATACCAACTCTTTCAATTTGTCTTTTAGTTTGGAATGTGGAATACTAGTGTACAGAGTAGAAAAGTCAAATGTTTTAATACTGTTACAAGATGAAAGAGAGTTCGATTGTATGTACTCTAAAAGATCTTTGGAATTTTTAAGTATCCACATCTGATTCACGCCCCCTCTAGAATAGGCAGTTCCACAATAACTTTGAAGCCCGTCTTTGATTGCTGATAAAATAGATGTTAATAATTTAGAAAGAGGTTTCTAGGAGCACTTGGAAGACCCAGCAATATACCGTTGTTTTTAAGGACACTTATGTAGTTTAGGTAACCAATACAGTGATGGCAGATCCAGTTCTTCATCTTTGGTTGAAATTCCAAAGGAACACAGAACAGACCTATGATTATCCATGATTTCCTCTTTGGTAAGTGTCGTGAGGGTATATGTTGAGTTTCCAAGTGAATTGTCAATACCTAATTCGTTTATCAAGCAGTTAATGTAATGAGTTTTACATACAAAAACGATGTTGTTTGGGGCTTTATCTGTTTGGGACTTTTATGAACTGGTGGGTACAAGAAGTTATTTGCCCCAGGTTGTATACCGCTAACATCAAGGTGTCCGTTATTCTGAGCTTACAATGTTGCGCTTGGTATGTAAACCGGTGTTGCATTATAGCACTGGCCTTGATGCTTTGGCGAATGTGGTTTTAAGAGCAGGGGTTGTCCTGTTTATTGCTGTGTTGATTGTTGTGTACCTTTGTTTGCTACATTCTCCTTTTGAGGCTTTTTTTTTCTCACTCGGAACCTTTCCGTTCCCGTCCCTTGCCTTTAATCTTTCTTCACATGTATGCGGGCAGTCATCAAAGAGCTTGATTTTGTTAATTTGTCTATCCATTTTATCTATCACAATGTTTGAGAGTTTGGTATGTAGCTTTGCTAGTTTTTCATCCAGTTGTTCTTTCATTTTTTGAAAACTATCTTTGTTGCCTTGCTTCGGTTCGTCGGTATTTGTGAACGTTGGTATAGTTAGGTTGCTATTAGACTCTATTCTTCTCTTGAGTAGCTTAACTGTCTGCTCTAGTTCGAAGTTTCTTGCCTCTAGCTGTTGGCATCTTGACTCTAATAGTACCCTATCGTTTTGTACTTTGTTGAGTGACTTTTCTTTGATTTTTAATTGTTCTACTGCTTTTCTTACTTTCAGTTCTCTTGCTCTTGATTCACTCAGTTTAGGTAAGATTGTATCCTCAGGATCAGAGTTTTTCTGATTTTGTTTTAATTTCCTAGGTTGTTGTTGCTGTTGCGATCACAGAAGTTGGTTTATTACGTGATATTTACATTGGGCTTTTAATGCAGGTGTTGTTGCATATACCTGGACTAGATGTGATTTTGTCATTTTCTTGAGTTATAGGTTGTAACTCATCTTGGATCATTATGCAGGGAATGCATATGTATGCTGTGCTTATTTCTGTCATACACTTTGCTATTGCATTGTTCGCATATATCCCATTCAGGATCCATCAGTATATGATCGCATACTGTACAATTTTGCTCTTCTGGAGATGTGTCGAGTGTTTCGTCTGTATTATATCCTCTCTTAGCTTCAGTTTCCTCTATAAGCAGTAGCTGAGCATTTGTGTGGCTCTGTGTACTTCATTTTAGCGCTAGTATATTTGATTTTGCAGCGACGCAGAGTTTGTATTCATAATATTCATTACCATTAGAGATTTCTGCCATCTGGATCTCCAAAAAAATTGTTTGCTCCATTGCTATTGATTAAAAAATCAACTTGTGAATTGTGATGTGACCCCCCTCCTTTTGTGTGCTTATATTCAACACTAAGATTTCTTTTTGTAGCCTCAAGTTTTTTGTTAAGAGCCTGTGCGATGTTTAAGGTGTAGTTTTGGATAAAAAATTCTTTATTTGCTACTGTTCTAGATCTAGTACGTGATTTACTTGTAGCAACTAGGGCAGCCATGGTTAGCTGTCTGCTTGTTGTCTACTGTCCGGACTGTTGGGATGAATTAGAATGTCCAATAATATACTTGGTGCTTCAGCAGTGTGGCTTGGTCACCCCTAGGCTTTTTGATCCACACCAAATATACTATGTGTTTTTGTTGAGCGCCAAAAGTCTGTCCTCATCTGAATGGATAATTCAGCAAGCCAAGCTTTGGCTAATATAGATTTAGGATTATCTCGTCAAAGTAAAGCTGATAATTAATGTACTGCTGGCGCAGTTTATCTTTGCCTCTTATCACCTTTTTACTTGCTTTTAGGTGTAGGTTGAGAGGTGGTGTTTGCACTTTGAGGGAGGCGTTTATTTCTTGAATTTTTTTATTTATTTCAACTATCTGTTTATGTAAATATTGGTCTTGATTTTAGCTCGAGCATTTCATTTTATTATTGAATAGTGTGGGATTTCAACGAATGTTAATCTAGAGTTTGGATTTTGTTGAGTGAGTGTTTGAAATTTTTGAAGATCTTCAAATATATTGTTAGCTGCAGTGGGATGTTGACTTGCCAATGATATAGTATGGTTTTATTTTTTGCGGTCAGGTCACATGTTCCGAGCCAAATGTATAAGTGTATATTTCCTAGTTCTCTTATTTTGTGCTTGGTGATTCTCTCCAGCCAGTGTAGGGAATTTTTTTATGGTTGTTCCAATTTTATTCCACCATACGATTTGTTTGTCCTCTAGATGATAGGCTTGGGTTTTTAGATAGCCACCTTTACTGTCAGAAATTATGACTGGTGTTAATAATGTGTTGCCAACTGTGGACTGTCTTGACTTTTGCAAATAGTCTCGTATTTTCTTCTCTGACATGAGCGGATTGAAAAGAAATTCGCCGCAGTTAGGGGTCGGCGCATGAGTATTACTATTATACAAATGTTTTTAATACTGAGTTGTTTACTTTTAGAAGTGTTTGTTGTTGTTTGGACGATAATCAATATGGCGCGGAAAACTTTGTGGGAGGTCCAATCTGCCGGCTTGTCACTGAATAATGGTAATTTGCATATTGTGTGTGGGCAATTCGAATGTTTTGAATAAGATAATGTCAAATGTGTATTTTTTCACTACTTATTGGACTTTAGAAGTCCCCTTTCCATTAAATAGAACTTTTAATTTTACGAGAGCACCAAAAACCAACTTCCACCATTGAACCTCGTTATCGCAAAATATACACGCAGATGATACAAAACCAACATGTATTTCTTTCTGGCTTTTAATTTTCTAAATGGAAATCATGAATTTCGCATTTTTATTGTCAAATGTACTTTCGTTGGAGCAGCTTCCTTATTAGAACGTCTCTTTTGAGTTTCACTTTTATATATTTCAACGACCGAGAAATTATGATACAACTCTGTTGTCATTACCATTTAGGAAACTGATGTCGATGTATTTCTGAGAACCATTGAGTATCTTATTAATAGAGAATTTAGCTGTTACAAAAATAATACAGAAAACAATAAATTAAAAAGGAGGGCTATGATATAAAATCCGTAGACACAATATCAAACGATAACTTTCAAAAACAAGTAAAATTTCTTGAAGAAATACAAATTAAAAGATCAGCTCTTATCTTTTTGTTAAGTTTTTTAGGGACATCTGAACATATTGCTATAGACCAAACAGGACAAAAAATTTAGTACAACATAGAGTGCGATATGAGTTAAATTTGATCATAATTAAGGTTACCATAAATAGTTTTATTTATAACAATGGTTATTTATTACAAATTGCATCAGTCTGGAAACTAAACAAAGTTGAAAACTGTAGCGATTTGTTTAGTCCAAATAATTATGACGTCTGGCAAGGCTATTTTATTTTTTTTCTGGGACGCGGAAGGCGTCCCAGAAAAAAATAAAATAGCCTTGCCAGACGGAAGGCGTCCCAGAAAAAAATAAAATAGCCTTGCCAGACGTCATAATTATTTGGACTACGATTTGTTAAGCATGTAATCTCCGTGGAATGGTCAATTCTTAACAAACATCAATTTCTGAAATAAAATCCACATCCAACAGATCGATATCAATGTAAACATTTAATTTTAGTACACTTTCTATCTTTAGATACACATATTATGGTTCATAAATGACGAAATCGTGAAATTGTAACCTCCGTGGAATGTAAGCTCCGTTGACGTTTAGTAAAGAGTGCTTTCTATCACGTCCGCACTTTTATCGAGTATGGCATGCCAAATAAACATATTAGATAGTTCTAACGGATGGCGGATATATCACTTACAGATCAATAATCTAATTATTATCAGACGACATAAGAAGACAGCATGTAACAATTTATATTAATCAATTGTTTGAGTGTAACAGAATTGCTTCTTTCTCAAATCTAGAAGAAAGAAAAAAACCTGAAGTTTTTATATCAATCGTCTTGCAAGTAAATAATTCAAACCCGTTTTCGATATTCAAGATATGAAACTTCTATAATTATTATACATTTAATATAGAATTAAGCACGCTTTAACAATTTGCAATTGCATGTAGCTATAAAAATTGCTCTTCCTCTTTTCGAAAATAAACGCAGTTAAATAGATTAAACAAAACTATCCGTCACAATGATATATATTACTGTCTGTATTAGGTGATCGAAATTTCTTTCAGCCATTTTTCTCTATTCAGTAAGAAATATATGCCCTTTTCTGTAAAATAATTGGGTTCAGTTCCTGCATTTGGAAACTTCCGTTTATCAAATTTTGACAAGATATATTGTCTTGCCTGTATAAATAATATACGTATGATGATACTACACCGTATAACCCCCTCATGTTTATTCTGTCACTGTACTGCATAAATGATACCATGTATCAATAAAACTTAAATCAAACTTTGAGAAAAAATAAGCATTTCAATTTCTTCGAAATAAGTTGGATAGCTGGGATAATAAAACAAAAGTAAAGATGACACAAGGTATATTTGATCATAATGTCCTTGTGATCTGAGGTACAAGTAACAGTACAAGTAGTTAACCGATATTAAGAGAAGTTTGAAAGCAGATAGAATAAAAACTTAGTCACCAAAAATAAATTTTAACCTTGATTACTTATCTGTCCAACAAAATACAGAAAGAAACATTGATGAAAAACCAATGGTTTTAGAGAATATTAAAATATATTAATATTTATTGGTACTAAAAAAAATGCTATACCCCAAAAAATCTAAGACAATGTCATCCGTCCAAGAGCATCAGTTCGAAACTGAAAACGCAAGTATTCTGACAATGTTTTGATTCTGCAAATCCTTACAATTCCTATCACTTGTTCATTAATATATTTTAGAATTATAAAGATACCTAAAGTTTCACCTCCATCAATCAATGTTACATTCAACTGATTTGACTATTTTAAGTTGTGTCCTTTTCGTCATATAGTTCATCAACTCTTTCTATTCTTTGAAATCCTAGTACATCAAATACTTGTCGCTGGGCGTAAATGATAAAGATAAATCAAAGATAGCGCTACGGACGCATGTTATTTATAACCTGTTTTTTTCCCACCCACTATTGCAGATCTGTTTGTTGCTTATGGTTATCGTGGTCTGACATCTGTCACGAACTATTCTTTCATGGTGTGTAAAATTAAATAATTTCTGACACAATGAAGGAGGATGTAAGGTTAAATTTGCCTGCAATAAGAGACGAAATGATACGTTAACTGAAAAACACCGATGCTTATGAATGTATAAAATTTGCATCGCAAATTACATTTGACCAGTTGCGTTTAAAACCAATTTGAAAGTTCAGACAAAAAAATACTGTCATTAATATTTAATGCAGAAAACTCAAAGTTTCATTATTCTTCAAATTATTTATTTCTGTTATTTTTATTTTACCTTTTGCTATTAATTTTAAAATAGTTTTTTTTACATTTCATCACTCAATTATTTTCTATTCCAAATTGATTGCCTTTTTTCTTTATTCTTTATTCTTTTTTTTTTTGGGGGGGTGTGTCTGAACTGTTTAATCTGTAAACCACCTCATATATCTTGAATTATTTCAAATAGCTATCTGGTATTCAAGCGGAATACGATCATGACGATGCTTAATAATACTAGTATAAGAGGATCCACAAGAAGAAACTCAGTTCAATTGGTGGTTTATGTTTGTCTTAAAATTTAAGTCAGTGAGATTAATAGGCTACAGCAAACCAACAAAGAGGATGAAAAAAATCTATGAACAAGATTGTATTTCTTATATATTTATATTGAACCTTTTTAAATTCTTTATCAACGACAACGCATGCAACATCTTATTCATTTTTTTAAATATTCTTCTCCCGGTCATAAATCTGTATGAACTATTTGGGACTGTACATTCAGAAAACATCAACCAATTAGACATATCTCCTCTGAAATTGCAGTATTATAATAACTGTAAACATTGTCAAATAAGTGTTTCGTTTAAACTTTGGTCATATATTATCAGTTAGATAGAGTGTTAGGGATCTAATACGATACATACGGGGTAGGTAAATTTAATATGGGGTTTGAGCGAAAATAGAACCTTATATGGAATTTACCGACCCTGCATATATCGTATTATGTCACTAACACACTATGTAACGAATTTATCTTACCGACTATCTTGATGGACTTTATTTGCACTCATACCACAAGTTCTTATTGTAACTTGTATACTAAAGTGTTTAAGTGTTCAATTTTAAGAACATTATCCCATTGGTCCGCACAAAAAAAAACCTAATAGAAACTTCTCGTCTCTCTTCTTAAATTTTCGATACATTTAACAAAAAGGTATTAATGAATATCAAAGGAAGTAACCCATCAAGGATACAAGAGTGGAATTTCGGCTTCGAATTTTTTTTTCAAAACAGGGATTCATGCGTTGAAACAGTGATACGTTTTATATTTCGTTTTCGGTATAAGTATGACCACATCAATGCCAAGACATGGTAACACAGATTGGTAAATTTTATAAGATGATAATGAAAAGGAATCAGGGCGAATTATATACATATCAATATGTATCCTGCTGTGTACAAGACTGCCATGCTGAGCTGATTGTTAAGCGTACTTGTTCACACGGAAAAGGCCTAAAGACAGGTTAATCGCCGTTATTTCTGTTGAAAAGATAGAAAAAATACTTATGATAATGCAGCCATGACTGCATATTATGCATAATTTCAAATTACATAAAAAACGGAAATAAAAGTTTACGTTAATTCATAAAAAAAAGTTTTTAGCATTTTGGTATTGAAAATCACGACGTCAAAAGAATATAAAATGACGTTAAATGTATTTTTTTTTAATTATTTTTCATCTAAAATAACTCGATCAATATAAATTAATGGTAAAATATTACATGCTGAAATTTATAGGGTTTTATAGAATACACTACGAGGATGTTCTATGTTCTTTTTAAACAAATTTTGCTGCAATTAATATTTTATCATTTTTTACTCTGACGTTGGGCGCTTATACGGAGAACCAGTGTTATACGAGGATTAAATTTTGTATTTACGCTAGACGCGCATTTCGTCCACAAAAGACTCATCAGTGACGCTCGTATCCCAAAAAAGTTGAAAAATACATAAATAAAGACCATATAAAGGACGAAGTTAAGTATAAGAAGGAAACACTGTTTCCTTTCAGGGTTATAATTAGTTTTATATCAAAATTAGCATAAAGGCGTATATTTCTGTTTGCCTAATAAAAATCTAACTGATATTTGACTTTGAATATATAGCCTCCTTTTGGTTTGTTTGTCTTTTTCATTTTTAGCCATGGCGTTGTCAGTTTGTTTTAGATTTATGAGTTTGACTGTCCCTTTGGTATCTTTCATCCCTCTTTGATATGACTGGATGTTGACCATAGATAGAAGTCCCTAAATGTCCTTCCGTGTTCTAGATTTTATAGATTAGAATAGATGAGTTTTCACAACAATAATGTTATTTTCCTGCCTTATTTTTATGTTTCATATAAGTTGTGAAAAAAAATACTTAGATATGCGATATTAAATATTAATATCAATTTTAAAGCCAAAATATGCAATATTAAATGACCCGACAACAGTTATAGTATCGTAACTATATCATTCTTAATAAGTCTGTTTATAGGTTTTGTTAGCTTCTGAAGTGAATACTGACATTTGTGTAACGTATAAGATGTCTGCATGTTGAGTTATATTTACGATTGATGACCTTGTACCAATGATAACACTAAGTAATTGTTTTGACTAGTTCGTGATACCGAAAACCCTTGTGTAATAAATTTTCAGTCATAAATAAATTTCTTTTGCTAAAATCTAATACCTTGTTACATACTCGAAGGAATCGTACAAGTTGAGATAAAGACCATAAGATGTCACCATCTAAAAAATGGATAATTAACGATAGGAAATGAAAAATCATCTCTTTTATCATAAATTTTTGTATTAAGCTTCCCGTTAATGACATATAGATATCAAGATCGAGGAAAGCAGTGTTAATATTAGCTTAATTTAAAGTAAGTTCAGTAGGATAATTTTTTTTATTAAACATATATCATCAAAATATTTAAAAGTAGCGTTAAATTTTTGTATCAGATGTTGTTTCGATGGGTCTTTGTTTATTTTAGTCATAAATTGTAAGTTATAGCTATACATAAACAGGTCCGTCATAAAAGGTTCAGAGTTAGTCCCTATTGGAATTCCGATAACTTGTCGATATGAAGGCAATAATGTTGCTGTATATTAATTGGTTAATTTTTATGGGAATTGAATATATTATGCTTTAATCTACAAACTCTTTGGAAGATCTTACTACAATAACATCTTGTGTACACAACTTATGTGCAACCGTCAGATTTTAAAGCTCTTATACTTGCTATAATTGATTGCCATCATATTAAGTTGACCATATTACAATGTCTTTTTAATATGACCATGTTTTTTACTTCACGCAGTTTAACTCTTTTAAAGTCTTTGCTACCACAGTATATGCTTATAAACGTTTCTTTACTGAGATACTTTGATAGAATGGTATCATTATATTACTAAGTTAAGATTGTTTTCAGTCTAGTGTATTTAACTATAGTTTACTGTCAATACTGTTCATTTTACTGGCACTTCGTTGACTCTACGGCGGATGGATTGTTCGACTACAATTTTAACATTAGCTCAGTTGTAATTCGTTTTATGATGACATGAATCATAACATTATTTTTTTGGTAAAAAAAATCCCATTAATAAAATAAGAAAAAATCCATTAATGTGTTTCTAACGGAATTTATGCATTATCTTTATTTCCTATTAGAATAATATTTCAAAACTACTCTTCAACTTTGTATTCGCTATGGCTTTTTAACTATAAGCTTGGTACCTTTGATAACTATTTACGGACATTTTCTAGTTCTTTTGCCTGGTCGAAATAAGAAACGTATCAAGATAAACAAATGTTTGATAACTGGTTATTGACATGCAGTAGTTACATACATTATCTTGAGTATTGATATTTAGCATATACTTAGACTAAATAACATAAGATTTTTAGTGTATGATAGTAGCATTTAATTAACGTAAATACCATATTTTTCGAATTGGTGTTTAGCAGGCTGATATGGAAAGTTTATCACATGCTTCGAGTGTTATCACATGCCTTTCCGTAACGTTATCGCATGGCATTCCGGTGAAACTCGGCAAATTCCGGTAAATACACCACAATGCTACGTTTTCATTGAAAAAACATTACAAAGTAGTGTACAAAACAAGTATTTGGATACTGGAAAGTATATTTTGTAAAATAATTAAAACAAAAATTAAAAAAAACCAATCAAATTATTAAATAAATGCATT
This sequence comes from Mytilus edulis, assembly GCA_019925275.1. NCBI lineage: Eukaryota > Metazoa > Mollusca > Bivalvia > Mytilida > Mytilidae > Mytilus > Mytilus edulis. The sequence goes on along the minus strand of CM034358.1, from coordinate 26,134,387 downwards.
TAAAAAAAGAAGTTTCAAACACAATTTAGAAAGTTACTTTACAAAAAAGTTGACTTTTTCCAAACAGTGTTCATTATGTATATTTTTGAATTATTTTTTTTTTGTCGTTTCGTCAAAATTTAAATGTTTTTCTTCTCTGTTGAGGTATATGATAGAAAGATTTCATACCGAATGTACTAAATTTGGGGTACGTCCGTGAACTTTTCACTCTTTGAACTTCTATTTGGGAACCACGTTAAAGGATCAATATATGAATCTGTGATTTTTCTCCATCGTTGAAGCATATGATAAAAAGATCATGACATGTCATTTTTTCATATCGCATGTATTATCAGCCCTTGGTCAATAACAGCCCTCGAGCCATGCGGCTCTTGGGCTGATATTGAACCTAGGGCTGATAATACATGCGATATGAAAAATGCCATGTAATAATCTGATATTATTATTTTATCTACTCATCACATTTCAAAGTCTTTCGAAATGGAAAATAATAAGTTCTATAAAGAGTATTTTTTTTCTCTTTCACGAACATTAATTATATTTGGTATACTTATTTCAATTTTAAAGAAAAAGCTTTCAAATTGAAATTGTACGTTAAATTTGTATGACATTTATATTTTTTTACATACTAAAACTTGTTCTTACGTTTAACCTTCATTACATGGAGTAACGAAAACTGCACTAAGCAATTGCTTTAAGTTTAAAACAAATATGATATGTTGAAATATAGAGTCAACTAGACGACTTTGTATTTCCAAAAATGTTGAAATATTTTAATGATTTTACAATTCAGTCTTAGAGCTTTTGTGATTCACATAGAGTTTCGCAGTTTTTATCAGTTCCTTTCCATCTCTTTTAAAATCTATTAACGGAGATATCTTTTGATCAACACTTTAAAACTTACATATGTTATAACAGGAAGATTTGTCTATATTTAAACATCTATAACCATCGCTTATGAACAATTTGTAAAGGGTATTTATTTGCAGTAGAAGTTGGCTCATGCTTAGTTTCAGATAAAATAATGTGTTTTTTTCATCCAAAATAAATTCACATTTGTAAATTTTCAAATCATCAAAGTTCTTCAAATTACTATAAAAAGTTACTGTACTAAAATTAGCATATTGGAAAAAATGATTTGTACCTGTACACATCCACTAGAAAGATACATTTAATTTGCTAATAATCATAGGTGTTCTCATGATTTTAATTAAAGAGAGGCGAAACAAACCAAAAGGGTATCCAACCTCATAAGTCGAAATTAAACTCACAACGCAATGGCTTCAAACAAAGAAAGAAACCGTACAAAACATAACATAGAATATTACAGTCTGAGCAACTCGACCCCCCCCCCCCCCCCCCCAGCTGATGGTTATCTCAGGTGATCTGTAAGGGTAAGAAAAGCATCGCAAACGTCGTGTTCCTCGTGTAATAACAAAATTAAAAATTCGGTTATTAGTCTTATTTGGTAGGTCATATTCTAGATACAAGGGGGCGTGATTCTATGAAAATCTTGATAGAAAAAAACCATACCTGGAAAATCGTATAAACTGTGAGAAATGTGTTCCGTAGACAGGTGCCATGGGTTGATAGAGGGTTGCTGCTCACATGGACACTATCACGAGTTAGTTGACCGTTATGGAATATCTCTTTCACAGATGATATCGGATATGTTCATTATGTCGTTACTACAATCCCGTTCTCTTTTGACGAATGTGACCTACCGAATAAGACTATTTACCGGATTTGAAATGAGATGTGCAACACGACGGGTGCAACATGTGGAGCAGGATCTGCGTATCCTTTCGTATCACTTGAGATCACACCTAGTTTTTGGCGGGGTTCGTGTTGCGTATATCTTTTGTTTTCTTCATACACCAGGTCCATATGCAGACATGAGACATGAGATGTTTTCTATGTTGTGTCTTATTTACTATTATTCGTCTGTTTTTCGTTTTCTGTTTAAGCCATGGTGTTGTCAGTTTATTTTCGATCGATGAGTTTAAATGTCACTGAGGTATCTTTCGTCCTTCTTTGATAATTGAAATGGAAAATTATCAATTGAGAAACTAAAACCATTTTTTGGTATGGTTTCAACCTTTGTCAATTTCTAAGTCAAGATATGAGACAAACTGATCCTTTAGGATATTGACGCGTTTAATTAATTAGTGAGAGAACGTCATCTATATTTCAAAAAGTGATGTTAAAGGATACTGCCTACTTGTTTTTTTTTCTTCCTACGTAGGAATTCAGCCTCGTATATATAATTGAACAAGTTGACAAGAAGAGCACAGTTGGGTTCTTAGTGAATACCGATTGTTTGTTGAAGAATAAAATTTCAGAGAATTTTTCAGTTTGAACCAAAGTTACATGTGTACTATTGTTTTTCTGTTTGGTTTTTTTTTCATTTTTAGCCATGGCGTTGTCAGTTTGTTTTAGATTTATGAGTTTGACTGTCCCTTTGGTATCTTTCGTCCCTCTTCTTTTACAAAATCCTATAAAATCGGTGTTATTGTTTTTTAAAGAAAAAAGATGTCCATGGTTATTGTATCAAAACATCTAGAGATTATCATTTCAATGACTATTTGTTTATACAGTAAATGATGGAAAAGATACTATAACCCAATGTATCTATATAAGAACTGTATTTTGATTTCGCTTACAATTATCCATGAGAATAAAGTGTTACAAAAATACAGAACTCCAATGTGAATTCAACAGGCGAAGTCCACATAAACAGAAAAAAATAATAAAACGAACGAAAAACAACTGTCGTATTAATAAATTGCACTTTTCTCCCCACCCCATTGTACATTTGACATTTCCAATACTTCAATCAAATATAGGGGGTTCAATGTATCATGATTCGTTCAAATATCACACGGGGAAAATTCAATTTCAACTATTTGTTTTTTACCCAGGGGTCACTTTTCGGGGTTTTTAAATAGCATATCAAACCGGTCTTCATTTTAGGTCGAGATAGAAATCTATGGAAAGATACTATAGTCGTATGTTTTATACATTTACTACGAACATATAAAACAAAACAGTTTAATAGTGATCTTGTTGTTTACATGGAATCTTAGAAAAAAAACATCCTTCTTAATTTGTTTTCATTCTGTGCATCAAAGTAATCTTTCTTTCTTTTATTTTTTTTTTAAACTCAATTAACTAAAGAAAATAGTGTGTATAATTTTCGCTATAAATATATCTTATACATGTAGATGAAACAAAGTGATCGTGTAGTTCCTTTCTGTGGTATATAGTCAAATGTAATAAATAAAATTTACATTTTGAAATATAATTTTTGTAAAATACTAAACGTCGTCCTTTGAAAAATTGACTTACGTTCGAGCAGATTCCTGTGAGAAAATATTCAATGACCGGAAAATAATACTTTAAATATATATTACAATTATGTCGTCACCAAAAAATTTTGTCGATGTATTTCTGAGAACCAGTGAGTAACCTATAAAAAGAGAAGTTAACTGTTCATTATAAATAGAAAACAATTAAAATAATAAAGTATTGAATTAAAAAGGAGGGCTATGGTATAAAATCCGTAGACCCAATGGCATTATCAAATGAGAAGTTTTACAAAGGGTTTAAATTAAAATTATTGTAAGATTTTTCCTTGATGAAAAACAAAATAAAGGATCAGCTCTTATCTTCTTGTTAAGAATTTATGGACATTTTAACATATTGCTAATCTTCTTTGATCTTTTTCTTTGAAAAAGACTTTCCCCATCCATTGATAGTAACTTTAAACGTGACGCAAATGTCATTGTAACCATATTCATATTGTTTTATGTTTGTCTAGATATGTAAACAGTTGATCGGACATTTTGTGCAGTATGTGTAATTTTATGATTTGTGAATAATTCAACATTTTATAATTGGTAAACCGTATTTTCCCATTTTCGTACTAGGCATGTGTTTTGGTTGACGAAATGCATTCTTTATTCTCACATTTCTTATTAGTTATATTATATATATTTTTGAGTATCATATTAATCTCAATTGATGACAACTTTAACAAAATTTATCGGTATGTAAAAGTAAAATAACAAAAATACCGTATTCCGAGACAATTCTTAAAGGAAAATCCCTAAGCAAATGGCAAAATGTAAAGCTCAAACATACCAAACGAATGGAAAACAAATGTCACATTCTTGGCTTGGTGTGGCCTTTTTTATGTAGAAATTGGTGAATTACATCTAGTTTTACAACTAATTATACCTCTTACTTGTATGACTATCGCACGAAGTTATATTATATGCATGTTATGTTATGAAGATTTGATGCCACAAGCAACTGCTGCCTAAATAATATTGAAAATACCAAAACGCCTGAAATGATTCACGAGTTATTCCTATTCTAGGGACTGGTATAAGTGTGTTGCATTGAACTAACTTACTGAAATAAAACGTTATTTATCTTATGATAATGGTGTTTGCTTATCTTTACGACCTTTCTGTTTTACCTCCTTGCTTAAAAAGGGAGAAAGTTCATAATGCGTTAACGTTGGTAAGATTTCAATGTATTGTTTTTAAACTGGCCGAATAAATTAAACTCACCATAGATACCAGAATTGACTTTGTATTTGCGTTTCACATGAAAACAGTCGTAATATTACTTTGAATGCAAAAACAACTTTTTTTGATCATGTACAATTTATGTTGAAATTTTTTAACTTATAACTATTTTGATTATGATTTACTGTAGCCGCAACCACTGATCTAGAACATCTTGTTGCTAGGAATCATTATGTACTTTTGCAAAATTGCTGTGAAAGGCAATTAGGTCGAAGGTTTCATTCAATTTGTTTCTTAAGCTTTTAAACTCTAACAACATCGTAAATGTACAAAATCTCCAATATGTAAAAAGACTTTAGATCACAAGTTGCGTACAATCTATTGTCTTTTTTTGGCAACATCTACAATATGTGTTAACTTTGTAGCCAATACTTTATTCTTCTGAAGATCTTTATTCTAGGTAAAATTAAGAAAAGAAACGGGGAATGTGTCAAAGAGACAAGGACCCGACAAAAGGGCAGAAAAGAGCCGAAGGCCACCGATTGGTCTTCAATATAGGAAAATACCGCACCCAGGGCCGTGCTCTAGCTAGCCCCTAAACAAAAAATGTGTACTAGTTCAGTGAAAACGGACGTCATACTAAATTCCAAAATATATTAAAAAACTAAAATTTAAAATCATTTTTGTTGAATTTTAATTTTTTTTCAATAAAAATAGTTAAATAATAAAAACAACAAACTTCGAGAAAATTCAAAACAACGATCAAATGGCAGAATCAAAGCTCAAACACACCAAACGAATTGATAAGAACTGCCATATTCCTTTCTAAGTACGGATGTTTTATTTTACCTTACCTCCTATACATTTCTTTTATTATATAAATTAAAATATTATTTGTTAAAAACAACCGTGTGAAGACCGTGTTTATATTACATTGAAGGTGAGTAGGCGGGGCTTATTTCAATAGACTGTAAGGTGTGGTGTAACGTCCCTTTATAAAAACACAGTGCTGAAGATAAACCTTAAGCTTTAAATAGACGATGAAATTGAGGACGAATGATTGAAATAGATTCATAAAACACATTTAAAGCTAGCAAGTTGCTATCGTTGGCATTTGTTTTTGTATAGGCCAATCGAAGTAGGTTCTGAATACTTACAGTAATAAAGACTTGATCACTTTGATAAGCCATTAGTATAAATATATGTAACGCCACAGCTGTCTTATGTGGAGTTCTGATATTACGTTATGCTGATTTATTATTACTTGACGATATTCTGTCTTTAAATAATATGGTTTTGACATTACGTAATGATGTTTTGATATAATTCAACATGGATTAGTCATTACTTAATGACATTTCGATATTACACGATATTGTTTCGTATTGACTTAATATAGTTTTGTTATTACCTCATATTGTTTTTTCATTACTCGATGTGGTTTCACCATAATTTAGTGTGGTTGTTTCATTAGTCAATGTGGTTTTAACAATGTTTGATGGGTATGTTACTTAACGTAATGTAGTTGTTACATTGCATGATGTAGTTTTGTTATTTCGTAATTATGATTTGCCAAGTCTTTATATGGCTTTAGCATTACGTAATGATGTTTCAAAATTTGACGATTTTAGACTACACGGTGTGTTTGTTTCTGTATTTGATGTGGTCCATTCATTTCTGTTTCTCTGCCGGTTGAAAGGGTAATGACCAAATTGTATCTCACCCCAAAATATTTGAGGTTATGAAACTTGTAAAATAATTCTGTATGTATGTGTTTGACCTAAGCCAGGAGCCTGTTATTCGGTGGTTATCGTGAGTTACTTGTTTTTCGTTCCTTTTTCGAACGAACATAAATTATGCCGTTAGATTTCTCGTATGAATTGTTTTATTATTGTAATTTCGAAGCATTTTATAGCTGACGATGCGGCTTGGGCTTTGCTCATTGTTGAATGCCGTATGATGATCTATTGCTGTTAATTTTTTTGGGCTGTTGTGGAGAGTTGTCTCATTGACAATCATACAACGTCTTCTTTTTCCATATATATTCACTTGCTCCTTTTTTTCTGTCGGTCGCTTTAGAAAACTTTGCTACTAGTCGGTTTTGATTTGATGGCTCTAAAAAATATGTTTGTGAAGATAATAATGTTGAAACAAACGTGCTGCCAATCATACCAAATGTCTTTTTACTATTTTTTACACAAATAATTGAACGATCTTATCGGAAAAAAACAGAGAATGGAAACGACAACAACCTTACTAAAGAGCTGAAAACAAATAGTCGAATGTAACATTGGGTATTTAATGCAGTGATATCATCCCACTATTAAATGTAGGCTTCAGCTTGCTCATTAACAATAATGTATATTAGTTCACCAAAAAACAATGTCACACTAAGCTTCGGCTAGATTAGATGAGTGGCGGCCGGTATTTACCTCATGTTTTTTGACATCTTAGTCTGTCTCTATATTTTAAGCAGATTGTTCAAAGGCATTATACATATGACGTGGCTCTTTACTTAGATATTCCGTCAATGTGCTGTTGCGCTGTTGTATTATTGTCTTTTATTTTTGCTAATGTGCTTTTTCTACATGTCTTTTTGTGCTTCTTTGTTATATATTGTTTTTGTTTTTAAAGTTACACAATGTTGACTGCCGTTCCCCTCTTTTTGACATTTTTTCACATTATGTCTGTTTGTTTCGTTTTCACATTGTATAATGGAATTTGGTGCGACTGTCATACAAATGAGAGGTTAAGCTAGCTATAAAATCAGATTAACTCACCATTTTTTACATACGAAAATGCCTCTACCAAGTCAGGAATATGACAGTTGTTATCCATCCGTTTAATGTGTTTGTGCTTCTTTGTTACATTTTTTTTTTGAAGTGACACACTGTTGACTGACGTTCCCCTATTATCTTTTTACATGTTTTCACACTATGTTTGTTTGTTTTGTTCCCACATCGTGGTCAATATAATGGGATGTGGTGCGACTGTCATACAAGTTAGAGATTAAGCTAGCTATAAAACCAGGTTCAACCCACCATTTGCTACATACGAAAATGCCTCTACCAAGTCAGGAATATATAGTACAGTTGTTATACATCCATTTGATTTGTGTGTGCTTCTTTGTTACATATTGTTTTGTTTTCAAAGTGACACAATGTTGACTGACGTTTCCCTATTACTTTTTGAAATTTTGGATTCTCAATGCTCTTCAACTTTGTACTTGTTTGGCTTTATAAATATTTCGATATGAGCGTCACTGATGAGTCTTATGAAGACGAAACTCGAGTCTGGCGTACTAAATTATTATCCTGGTACCTTTTATAACTGTTTAAATCATTGGGTCAATGCCACTGCTGGTGGACGTTTCGTCCCGAGGGTATCACCAGCCCAGTAGTCAACATTTCGGTGTTGACATGAATATCAATAATGTGGTCATTTTAATAAATTTCCTGTTTACTAAACTTTGAATTTTTCGAAAAACTATGGATTTTTTTTTATTCTAGGCATAGATTACCTTAGTCGTATTTGGCACAACTTTTTGGAATTTTGGTACAATATGCTCTTCAGCTTTATACTTGTTTGGCTATATAAATATTTCGATATGAGAGTCACTGATGAGTCTTATGAAGACGAAACGCGCGTCTGGCGTACTAAATTATTATCCTGGTACCTTTGATAACTGTTTGACATTTTTACACATTATCTTTAAAATGCTTCTTTGTTACATTTTTTGTTGTTGAAGTGACACAATCTTGACTGCCGTTCCCCTAATTTTTTTTTACATGTTTTCACACTATGTTTGTTTGTTTTGTTCCCACATCGTGCTCAATATAATGGAATTTGGTGCGACTGTCATACAAGTTAGAGGTTTAGCTAGCTATAAAACCAGGTTCAACCCACCATTTTCTACATACGAAAATGCCTCTACCAAGTCAGGAATACAGTTGTTATACATCCGTTCGAGTTGTGTGTGCTTCTTTGTTACATATTTTTTTTTGTTTTTAAAATGACACAATGTTGACTGACGTTCCCCTATTATTTTTTGAAATTTAGGTTTCTTAATGCTTTTCAACTTTGTACTTGTTTGGCTTTATAAATATTTCGATATGAGCGTCACTGATGCGTCTTATGAAGACGAAACGCGCGTCTGGCGTACTAAATTATTATCCTGGTACCTTTTATAACTGTTTTAACCACTGAGTCGATGCCACTGCTGGTGGACGTTTCGTCCCCGAGGGTATCACCAGCCAATTAGTCAACATTTCAGTGTTGAAATATCAATAATGTGGTCATTTTTATAACTTTTCTGTTTACTAAACTTTGAACTTTTCGAAACACTAAGGATTTTCTTATTTCAGGCATAGATTACCTTAGCCGTATTTGGCGGAACTTTTTGGAATTTTGGATTCTCAATGTTCTTCAACTTTGTACGTGTTTGGCTTTATAAATATTTTGATATGAGCGTCACTGATGAGTCTTATGAAGACGAAACTCGAGTCTGGCGTACTAAATTATTATCCTGGTACCTTTTATAACTGTTTAGACCACTGGGTCAATGCCACTGCTGGTGGACGTTTCGTCCCCGAGGGTATCACCAGCCCAGTAGTCAACATTTCGGTGTTGACATGAATATCAATAATGTGGTCATTTTTATTAATTTCCTGTTTACTAAACTTTGAATTTTTCGAAAAACTAAAGATTTTCTTATTCTAGGCATAGATTACCTTAGTCGTATTTGGCACAACTTTTTGGAATTTTGGTACAATATGCTCTTCAGCTTGATACTTGTTTGGCTATATAAATATTTCGATTTGAGCGTCACTGATGAGTCTTATGAAGACGAAACGCGCGTCTGGCGTACTAAATTATTATACTGGTACCTTTGATAACTGTTTGACATTTTTACAAATTATCTATAAAATTCGATTTTGTTACATTTTTTGTTGTTGAAGTGACACAATGTTGACTGCCGTTCCCCTAAAAAAAATTACATGTTTTCACACTATGTTTGTTTGTTTTGTTCCCACATCGTGGTCAATAGTATGGAATGTTGTGCGACTGTCATACAAGTAAGAGGTTAAGCTAGCTATAAAACCAGGTTCAATCCACCATTTTCTACATACAAAAATACCTCTACCAAGTCAGGAATACAGTTGTTATACATCCGTTTGATGTGTGTGTGATTCTTTGTTACATATTTGTTTGTTTTTATAGTGACACAATGTTGACTGACGTTCCCCTATTTTTGACATTTTTACACATTGTGTCTGTTTGTTTTGTTCCCACAACGTGGTCAATATAAAGAAATTTGGTGCGACTGCCATACAGGTGAGAGGTTAAGCTAGCTATAAAACCAGGTTTAACTCACCATTTTTTACATACGAAAATGCCTCTACCTAGTCAGGAATGACAGTTGCTATCCATCCGTTTGATGTGTTTGAGCTTTTGATTTTGACATTTGAAATTGACTACCATTCCCCTTTTTTGACATTTTTACACATTATGTCTGTTTGTTTTGTTCACACATCGTGGTCAATATAAGAGCATTTGACGCGACTGTCATACAAATGAGAGGTTCAGCTAGCTACATTTCTAAAACCAGGTTTAACCCACCATTTCCTACATACGAAAAATGTCTGTACCAAGTCAGGAATATGACCGTTGTTATCCATTTGGTTTGATGATTTAAGCTTTTGATTTTGAAATTAAACTAGTGACTTTCTGATTTTAATTTTCCTCGGAGTGAAGTATTTTTGTGATTTTACTTTTTACAACACGTAGGATCTGGGATTGATTCTGAACTGATTAAAATTCTAGCTTTTCTGTAATCTATCATTTATTTGGAGTTCATTGATATTGCTTGCATAAAATTAAACACTTGACTGTACATAAAGTTATGGAGAAACATATGTATAATATAAAATGAATCAGAAAATAATATTTTTTGCTAGCAAGTGAAATATACAAATCTCGAGATGTTTTTTCATGAATAAGTCACATCATAACCAAAGAATCAGTTCTAAATTTGACGCAATAACATAACTATTGTGACATAAGAAATGTACTTGAAAGATCACGAATTCGAAAGTCGTTTAAAGATTATGAATAGTATCATATACATTTTTGTATAAATATATCGATATCTTATCAAAATAAACAGTAAATATTTGCATTTGAAACAAATATAGTTAATTTTTATCAAAAGATGAAAGTACAAAGATTATAAATGTTATTGATAGTCTCAACTGTAGAAAGGTTCAACAACGAAAACGTAAGTATAGAAATTGTAGTTATTAAATGGAAATTAAAGGGATGTACTACATATGAAAAATTTATTCCCTCCTTTCAAAGGCAGATGGATATCTGTGAAAATAATTAGAGTGGAATGTAGCTTTTGTTAAAATTTGTGCATGTATTAATGGAAATAAGTAAAATTTATAACTTTATTATAATTGTAAATTGATATTTTTTGTTTTTAACTGAAATTTAAAATGAGTTTTACAAAATAATATACACTCCGAGTTTGTGGCAATTCATTCAACAAGAACAAATGAGAATAGTGCAATGGCCAGCAAATACATATATAGATAAACAGATACACGCATTTTTAGAAGTCAACAAAATTGTCAACGTTGTTTTATTTACATCTTTGTCTTTTTGAACGCCACTTACATGCATTTATTTATACACAAATTGAATGTCATAGGGAATTTCCCTTCCCATATATTCAAATATCCTTTACAATTTATAAACCCTCACTTTTTCATATGGGCTTTACTGGACATAGTTATCTATTGACTTTTACGTTAAAATTGTTAATTGAAATTACGATCATACATTTGACCAGTATCAGTTTTATGTTAGAATGGCAGAAACTAAAATTTCTACTGTTTTTCTAATGAAATTTGACAATAACTGAGAATGGTTTAAAAAGATGTCAAATCAAAATTGAAAGTTGCTTGCTCATTCGGAAAGAATATTATTTTATTGCAAACATATTACAGTGATTTTTATTTTTTATTTTTTATTTGTTCCAGATAATAAAATATCTTGAAACTAAAACGTACTTGAAAGAACTGAAAACCCATCAAATTAAGCCAATAAAAAAAACAGAATTGAATTTCTCGTGTGACAAAACAGCCAAACCTGCATACGTTTTGTCCATCATTAGTTACGATCAGCATCAGCTCCTGCTGCATTTGGTCGTTTACAACAGGGTCAGGCTATCGTTAGATTACAGATTGACCAGAATAAAATGTACCTCGTTTCTTCTTTTTTGACAGACATATTTGGGAAGAATGTTTTGATTTATAAAGGGTGTTTCATTCCAAAAGGAAGACTTCTTCTGTCCCCCTTGATAGGGAACAATCTTTTCATTTGCAATCTGGATGGAACAAAGAAAGAAACAGTTCGTTTAGATTACACTCCGCATAGTGTGACCCTATACGACAACACTCTAGCTCTTGTTACATCTTTTAATGGACGTTTTATGCAAACTGTTGATTTAACAACATTGAAACCCGGGAAGAAACTATATTTCGGTACAAGTTGTGGTGCAATCACTAGTTTAAACGGGCGAATATGCTTATCTACATCTCCAAACAGTTTCATAATAACTAATCTTAATAGTGACATTCTAAAAAAGACAACAGCAAAAGTGGATGCATTTGATATTTCTATTAATAGAGCTGGTGATTGTTTATTACACAGGAAATTTCAACAATGTGTTTGTTTTACCAGTATATAGCGAAGAGCCAAACTTATTTAGCGAGATCAGTGGTGCACATAGAATTACATTAGGTGATCACAATTGCATATATGTGTCACGAAGAGATTCAAATGAAATCATTAGAATATCAAAAAATAATGCGGAATATAAAATAGATAATCTGTTGAATGCGGATCACGGAATCGAGTTGCCGACTGCACTTTCTTACGACCATGAAACTAACCAGCTGATGATAATAAACAATGCCTGGACATCTGTTCATATTTATAACACAAAGTGAGAATGTTATGACTGTTTTTAATATGTAGTTTTCAATTTAATTTAACACTATTCTAGTAGATAAAGACGGGGAGATTTTTGTTGATATGTTTTAATAATTGTAGAAATATAGGACTTCCAAAAAGGGTAAATTGCTATCTTGCATAAATATGAAAGAAAAGTTTTACGTTTGAAACTTCCTTCTTTCGATAAAACTAAATTAGATTATATAACAGTGTCACTTTTATTATAAACCTCAGAAAGAACATCTCTATAAAGCTACTTAAAGCCTCGGTCACACCTTACCGGATAGCACGAACGGACGCCTAACGGATGAAAATAAAAGTTGTCCGTTGGCAAAATTGTTATCCGTTGGGAGTCCGTTGATGTAAAACGGACGCGTAACGAATGCATAACGGACACACACCGGATATGCAACGTACGAGTAACGGAAACGTACCGGATAGAACGGATGTCGAACGTACATCCAACGGACGAGTACCTCATAAAATGGACACCTAACGGAAGCGTACCGGATAAAACGGATGAACAAGATATACGGAAAAATTAAAGGCGACAATAATAATACATGTAAATCGCATAAATATTCAAAATGTTTCTGTGTAACTGGTTTTGGTTTGCTCTTCAAAATGCCACTAAAGAGCCGTGTCTGGCGTGAATAAGAGCTGCTTGATTGCGAAGACGTGGTCTTACTCTAAGATCGATTATTAATAATAAGAATTCATGAACCCTAAGAAATCTGACATACCAATAAATGGCTTTTCTGACGCGAAATTTTCAATTGGTATTTATCCGTTTCATATCCGTTCATCATCCGTTTTATCCGTTATACGTCCGGTAGAAATCCGTTTCATATTCGTTCAACATCCGTTTTATCAGTTACACGTCCGGTAGACGTCCGTTGGTGAATTTACTTGCCAGATCTCCAACGGATGTACATGTATAGCGGACACGTTACGGATACAAAATGGAAACGAAACGGACGAGTACCGTACAAAACGGATGCCTACCAGACGTGCAACAAACATTTCATCCGTTGGATGCCCGTTTAAAGTTTTGAACATGCTCAAAATTTTGCACCGGACAGAACGGACGTCGTCGACGGATAAAACGTACGCTCAACGGACATGCAACGGATATGGACGGACGTCTAACGGATAAGAACGGACGTCTAACGGACATGAACGGATTCAAAAAAGTTATCCGTTAGGCGTCCGTTCGAGCTATCCGTTAAGGTGTGACAGAGGCTTAATATACAAATCTAAAGATGCATATGAAAATGTACATCTGTAAAGCTGTATATAAACTGTACAGCTGTGAAGCTGTATATAAACTATACATCTGTAAAGCTGTGAAGCTGTATAAACTGTGCATCTGTAAAGCTGTAAAGCTGTATATAAACTGTACATCTGTAAAGTTGTAAAGATGTATATAAGCTGTACATCTGTAAAGCTGTATATAAACTGTACATCTGTTAAGTTATATATAAACTGTACATTCGTACAACTGTACATAAACTGTGGGTATATATCGAATCACACAACATGCAGTGTAGATTATATATGTTAAGCTTACACACAGATTTAAAAATGTGTAGTTAATGTACATATGTACAGATACACAGTGTGAATACATCTTTAAAAATGTGCAGTTTATATACAGTATTACAGATGAACAGTTTACATAAAGCTTAACAGGTGTACAATTTATTTACAGCTTTACAGATGTATATTTGATATCATTTGTAGACGTGTACCAAAGTAGCTGTGTACATGTATTGGAGGTGGCAGGATACATTGTTTATGTTATTTCTTCATAGACAGTAAAAATATTACCGTCATTCCTAAAATTAACATACACATGATTTGATATAGGACTAGGGATTTGACATATAAGACTAAAACAGCATTTACAAGGTAGTTATGTGTATTTTGTTATTTTATTTAAATCAACAAAATGGATTTTTTAATGACTTGATAGTATCGCTCTCGGTGAAATGGTGCAAGAATTTTCCTTTCAAAAAGAAGGTGTTCGCAGTACAATCATATTGTCAACGATGGTATAATGGGAATTACTATTTTTTTTTATTGTGTATAAAAAATTCGTAATATATCCTTTTCTACACTAAAGTAAAGTAACAAACACAAAACTCCAAGGAAATTTTAAATCGAGACGTCCCTTATAAAATGGCAAAATTAGGAGCTCAAACATATCAATCAAATGGGAAACAACTGGCATATTCCTAACACGGTACAGACATTTTTAAGTGTCGAAAATGGTTGATTGAACCTGATTTTAAAGCTGTATAAACCCCTTATTTTTAATACAGTCGCATATATTTCCATTATATTGACAAGAATGTGTGAACAAAACAAACAGACATTATTGGTAAAATGTCAAAAATCAAAGCACAGCAGTCAACAAAAATAAAATAGCACATAGATAAAACATATAGATATAAATGAAAGACCAGGAATACAAAAAGGGCCCATTGTACAATAACACAATTGCGGGATGTATAAGTAGTAATCCGCGCCAAAAGGATATTACCAAAAGTGGACTCGACGGTAAATGTAAATAGTTTTTAATTGAACTTGCATCAATTTAATTTTAACCTGCTATTCTATTAGAATGATACAAAATCAAAACAAACATTGAGTTAAACCATCCAAATAAAAAAAGAAAAAGGGAGAAGGTTTGGTACCATTTAAACGTTTGATCCCGCTGCAAATGTTTGCACCTTTCCCAAGTCAGGAATCTGATTTACAGTAAGTGTTGTTTGTTTATGTAATTTATACGTGTTTCTCGTTTCACGTTTTTTTTATATAGATTAGACCGTTGGTTTTCCCGTTTGAATGGTTTTACACTAGTAATTTTGGGGCCCTTTATAGCTTGTTACTCAGGGTGAGCAAAGGCTCCATGTTGAAGGCCGTACATTGACCCATAATCGTTTACTTTTATTAATTGTTATTGAGATGGAGAGTTGTCTAATTGGCACTCATACCACATCTTCCTATATCTATATATATTTGAAAACAAAACTATGATTCGAATGCTCAATATCAATTGGATCGGATAAAAATGAACCTTATCTAAATATATATCAATACATCCTCTGCTAAACTACTGCGGTTGAAACAATCTCTGTGCAAATCTGCAACTGTTTGAACCTTGATTTGACATAAGAACCTGTAAAAATTAATCCTTTAATACGTATGTGAATGTTCCAAAATCAATTAAAGTTTAATCCTTGTACATGCGTACGTGCATTTGTATAAGATTGATTCCTGTAGGAAATAAAATGGATGAGTTTTTAAACCTTCTTATGTATGCCAATTTTTTTGTTTGATTTAATAAACATATTTACAGTATATAGCTGTAATATTTTTTTCCCAAAACGTGACCAATATCAACAAAAAGAGATATAGTTTCTGAAAACTAATAATTCTCAAATCAATTGTCCTTGACAATCTGTATATAAGTATAAAGAGTTTTGCCGCAATTAAAGTGTTATGTATTTAATACATTAGAGGTTGGTGTTTTCTCTCCATTAACGCCATACTTTTTTCTGATAATTTCGAATAATCATAAAATTAAACATTTTGTTCTAAAGAAGAGCAATAATCTATATTCATTTATTGTTTTCTGGTCTTATAAAGCCGATACGACCATAAATATACATTTCTTGTTTAGTTTTGCTCGACTTTGACTTTTCCTAAAGTACATTTGTAGTACAATATTTACATGTAATTCCTAACATATGTTTCTTTAACCTGAAAAAAGATTAATATGTATAAAATGATTTCAACATTTTAAGATTTGTTGTACATAAGTATTATATTGCAGCTGTATCGAAAAAAAATGAACATGTTTCGTATTTCAAAATTTGTTTATTACCATATGATTCCTATATATCATAAACAGTTGTAATTTGGTTTTTTCTACTATCTTTTTTGACAGCAGTGGCTGTAATATCTTATAACACAACAAATATGAAAATAAGAATAATACAACTCTTCATATGAGTCCAAAATGACACAGAAAAAAACAACTATAGACCACTTTACGGCCTTAAGTAATGACCAAAGCCCATATTGCTCCTTTATCTATAAGAAATGTGAAAATTTAAGGAAACAAACAGTATAAAAAAGGATATTTAGAAACATTCAACACGTATGTATTCGTTTGAAAGACGAAGTTATAATCAAAAGAAGGGATGTGTGTTTGACCAACACAACACGTCATAAACGAAAGACGAAGTTTTAATCAAAAGAAGGGATCTGTGTTTGACCAACACAACACGTCATAAACGAAAGACGAAGTCTTTCCAACCTGTGACGATTCAAGGATGTCGGTTTGTATCGACACTAAGTCAAAGATTTAATATTGTACATCGACATCTATATGTCGACTGATAATTAGGCTTGAAATAATTATCCCTTAATTTTTTATATATTTATCATTGATTTGACACATTTTTTCTGTCAAAAAAGGACTTTATAAGATTTTAAAACATGATGGACCAAGGCGGCCGATTGGTCTAATAGTCGAACTAATGTATTTGTATACTGTCAATACTGAGGTTTTGAGTTCAAATCCATCATATAAGTTTGACTCTAATCTTTATCGACTATTATTGTCGATTTCCCCGCTGAAGGTGGCTCTTCTTGGCCACTCCCGCTTTATCCACCAATAAAAAATTATAACCACGAAATAACGCAAAAGTGCTGAAAGTGGCCTTACATGTACAAAACAATCAATCAATCAATTAATCAAATATGGCTGCTAAAACTATATGAAACAAGAATGTGTCCACAGTACACGGATGCCCCACTCGCACTATAATTTTTTATGTTTAGTGGACCGTGAAATTGGAATAAATTCTCTAATTTGAAAATTAGAATGATCTTATCAAAGGGAACATGTATACTAAGTTTCAAGTTGATTGGACTTCAACTTCATCCAAAACTACCTTGACCAAAAACTTTAACCTGAAGCGGGACAGACGGACGAACGAACGAACGAACGGACGGACGGACGGACAGACGGACGAACGAACGAACAGACGGACGAACGGACGCGCAGACCAGAAAACATAATGCCCCTCTACTATCGTAGGTGGGGCATAAAAACGTTATGAAAAGAAGTAATGGCTATAATGCAAAATATTTTATGAAGCACTACATGGATAAAACCAGAGAATTCGGAATATAATATTAACAAAAATTCAATAAACAAGATGAGTGAACATCTTTAAACTGTTAACACTGTGATGTTAAGATGAATCTTACGTCATGAATGAGAATAATAAGTGGCATAGAATCCATTGCCAGTAACACTGCCATCAGATGTAAACAACACAAGCATGTTATTGCCAGTTGACCGCACTGTCCTACTACTACTACTGGAACCAGAAAACTTCAGTAACGGTGAATCTGAAATCGTTGATCCTTCAAAGACCTGAATTATTAACAAATAATAAAAAAAATAATAGATAAGTTAAATGACATATTGGCATTAAAGAACCTTCGAACAAAAGTTATATTAAAACACACAAAAATCAGTTACAAACTACTTCAAATTTATGATAAAATAATATGTGATGAAACTCGAAAAGATTTAACCAAACAAATGGTGTCGTTTTTTTGTCAATTTTCCATAATGCCAAGGAATCAGGTGAAATTATAATTTTGCCTCAGGCGGATACTCCAATTATTATGCACCGTTGATAACGTATATAATTAAATGTTTTGAGTAAATCAGCCCTAATTCGGATAAATTACGGGGTCAATATGGAACATGCCGTATTGCTCCCTGTATTGACCCATGAACTTATACGGAACGTTCACTTTCGGTTTCAATTTCCTAACGCCTAAGATAAGATTACAGTTAGCTTTGGAAGTATCGTTATGCATAAATTACATTTGTTTTCATATGTATAACTTTCATATCATAAAATAGTTTAAATGATGTTCATTAATTTTGAACGTTTTGAAACGGAAATATTTCTCAGCCTATTCGAGTACGACTTCCGATTATTTTTACTGTTTCATTTCCGTTGATCAATCATTGGAACGCAGACGATTCTAGAGCAAGAAAAGTTAATCTTTCTGATTCCTAAGTAATTTAGATTTGCTAGATAGAATTATTAATTATAGCATATTATCAAGTAATTAGACGAGAAATCAGAAGGCTGACAATGTTACAAAAAATCCATCGTGAATGCTAAATGACGAGTTTAGATAAAAAGATATAAATTTCTATATCTTATTCAACTTCATGGTACATTTTGGTAAGTTGCTCAGTTCAAATGAAAAATAAAAGTCATTTAAGAAAAGATTCCGGATCAGCTGTATTGCCCAGTCCAGTAGTAAACATTGTCTATCAGACTTTCCCCCTAGTTAATCAAGTCCATGTCCATGAGTTTACTAGGAATATCAGTTCTAGGACAAAAATCCATAGCTAAGACAATACGGACGAAAGATACGAGGGTGACAGTCAAACTCATAAATCGAAAACAAACTGACAACGCCATGGCTAAAAATGAAAAGGACAAACAGACAAACAATAGTAAACATGCCACAAAAGAGGGACGAAAGATACCAGAGGGACAATCAAACTCATAAATCGAAAAAAAAAACTGACAACGCCATGGCCAAAAAAATAATAGTACACATGACACAACATAGAAAACTAAAGAATAAACAATAGGAACCCCACCAAAAAACTAGGGGTGATCTCAGGTGCTCCGGAAGGATTATCAGATCCTGCTCCAAAAGTGTTAACCGTCGTGTTGTTTATGAGATAACAAATCCGGTAAATAGTCTAATTCGGTAGGTCACATTCATGAAAGGGAAGGGGATTGTGGTTACGACGTAAGGAACATATCCGATATCATTTGGGAAACGGTTATTCCATAACGGTCAACCAACTCGTGATGGCGTCCGTAAAATTTACGAAGAGATGATTTCAACTTAATCATTTGGAACTCTTCATTCAATAGCTTCCTTGTAAGAAACAACCTTCTATCAAGAAAATCATGATAGGAAATGCAAGCACGGGTATATCGTATCAATTGGGAGATATATACACCGTATGCAGGTGCGGCTGGAATGTTGCTACTTAAAATGGAAAGTTCACAATTGGAAAGCTGAAATCATCTCTTTTGTCGTAAATTTTTATTTTAAATCGACCCTCATTGTCAATTTCTAGACGTAAGTGAAGATATGAGGCCGACTTGGCTGTATCTGGTGTATCCTTTATCTCTAGTTCAATGGGATAGATGCGTTCGACATAGTCACCAAATTTTTAGTTATTTAGTGAAAGAACATCATCTATATAGCGAAAAGTAGAGTTAAAAAATATTGCTAACTTCTTATCTTTCTTCCTAAGAAGTTTCTATATGAATTCAGCCTCATAATAATAAAGAAACAAGTCGGCAAGAAGAGGTGCACAATGCGTTCCCATTGGAATGCCGATAATCTGTTAAAAATATGTGTGGCACTTATTTTCCTAGGAAAAGTTGTTCAAAGACTTGTTCTTCTATAAGCATGATTAGTTTTTATTATCATAACAATTATTTAAAATGAAAAAAGACAAATGTTCTTCGTTAAAATTGGAAAGTTTCATTATTTTAAGGACATGTAGGTTATAACCATATGATGTCCTTAGAAAATAAATCAGGGACTTAAATTTAACTAAAATATTGATACACAGGTTATTTTAGCATGACTGTTAAATTAACTTTTTACAATTAAGGGCATGGCTATTTATACCTAGAATATTAATGACATGGACATGATTTCCTAGGGAAATTAGTCTGGGACATGAATTTTATTTTAAAAAATTTACTACCCCACTCTTCTTTAACAATATTAAAACATAACATTTAAATTTCCATTCTGTATATGTAATTGAACTTTTTATAGGATTTCATTGGTCATGTGTTCTAGGAAATTAGTCTGGGGACATCGGACTAAATCTACTAGTAGCTTCTGTAACCATTGACTTTTTATACTGAAAATATTTGTCCGCCCAGACTTGTTTTACCAGGACAAATATATCATTTACAATTGTACTATACAATGTATGCTGATGTATTGCATATGTACATATATACATGTATGTGTACTTATTAATCGTGTGGGGATAGCTCTATCATGCAAAAAATGTAACGGGGAAACACTTTTTTAAGTGAAGGGTTTGTTAGAGGGTGTGACAATGATGAAGGTCTGTTTTTTTTGGTTTAAATTTGAATCCCTCTGTTGTTATTGTCCTTCAATGGAATTTAGACATATATGTTATTGAGTTAAACTAAAGTTTATTGTAGTGGAAAATTGTACACACATTAAATTATAAAAAGGAGGATAAACAAATAAAACAAATTGTCTTAATTAGTTTAACTCTGCGTAATGTTTAGTGTTTCTTTATTCTAAATTGTCTAGAGGAATAGGGGAAAGGATAAAATCTCACGAAACATGTTTAACCCCGCCGCAATTTTACGCCTGTTTCAAGACAGGAGCCTATGGCTTTTGTTAGTCTTGTATATTGTTTTTTTTTTTAATTTAAGTTCATTTATATGTTTTGGAGTTAAGTGTGACATTCAAACAGACATAATTCATAGATTTAGTAAGGGGCCAGCTGAGGCCCACCTCCCTGTGTGGAATTTTCTCTTTTTTCTAAAGACTTTTTAATCATGATTAAAATGAAATCGTGAAAAAATATAGATAATATATCTGTTATATTGATAAGATTCAGACATTTTGTATTTATTTCATTTGATGTATTTTTCTCACCTGAACGTAATCACAGCATTTTTCCGTAACAATTCTCGAAAATGTCAGGGTGATTCTTTGTCCAACTTGCACTCCAATAAAATATTTGTACTTTAGGTTATTTGTATAATTGCCAGGGTAGTTCGGAGAACTAAGTATGTCCGATGACTCTGTAAAGAGTCTGTTATTCCCTAAAAAATATGTTTAATATTACAAGAGTACATTTCATCCCTTTATTCGGGAGAATTATTTTTATTATAGAACATGTAATAACTGTTGCCTTAATCATTTTAATAAAATGATTTCCTAAATTTGACGACAAAGTTAGAAACATAAACATTAAGTTATAAGCAAATTTTTTAATCAGTTATTGCAAATATTAAAGTTCATGTTATTCGATTAATGCTAATTATATCATGGTTGCCAAGGGTTTTGTCCGCATTATTATTTTTCGAATTATATATCTGTTTTGTTTTTCTGTGAATCGATTCATTAGAATAAAAAAATATCTGTCTGTTTGTAAGGGTTTCCCAACTTCCTCCACGAATGCTTTTTAAAACTAACAATCAAGCTATATCTATATCTCTATATTGTGGAGAGGGCTTACATAGGCTATGCCTGATGCCCAATCCAATTCAATTTATTTGAATAAAGTATTGTTTAAACTAAATTAAACTATATCTCTATATCGTATATGTCGTAAACTACACTCTAAACTTTAAAAAATAAAAACTGTTAATTTCACATGTGAAATAAACGTGGTTATTTCACTCTCTGACGTCATACAACAATAGGCGTTGTCAAGACGTCGATAACGGCGGATCAAAACAAACTGTGAATGCGTAGAAAAAAAATATAGTTCCTTACATGTTTTACATTAATTTCTTAAAAGAAAAAAGCCAATATAATAAAAAGAATAACTAATTAAAGAATTCAAATATCGAAAAATATTCAACTCGTGACCGAACAACACTTATAATTAACTCATGCGCTACGCGCATTCGTGAATTAATGTGTTGTTCGGTCACTCGTTGAATATTTTTCTCTATTTGAATTCTTCGATTAGTTATTCTATAATTGTTTTGCAATTGATTGATACCTCGTATCCTTGGTTTTTCTATTGTAAAATTTTAAAACGAATCAAAACATACACCATACAAAGTACGAAAATTAAAAGGTGCTGTGAAAAGAAATCGTATAAAAGTTCAGCAAGCACAACATTTTTGCAAGGTCAAATGTTTCATTAATTTTCTTAATATTAAAATTTGTAGTTTAAAAGCATATTGCTTTTAAAATTTAAAACAACATAGTTGAAACATAAGTTGAACCACTAAGAGATTATAAACATATGAGATGGTTATATTTTATTTTGAGATAATGCGAGTTTTGTCAACAAATTCTTCGTCTTATCATTTTAAGATGTAGTAATATATTGCTTTCATGGCTAAATAACAAATATTATAAATAAGTTTAGGCGACAGTAGTTAACATGAACTGCTGTTCAAATATTATAAACGTTTAGGAAGAGACAAATATGGGTACCATACAATAAATTAGGGAATAGCATGATCTTCAAACTGAACGATAAGCTAGAAATACTTACATTCACAATTATCGCCATCGTAACCTTTTGGACAATTACATATGTAACCACTTATTATATTTCTGCATTCACCATTATTAAGACAGGGATAAACGTCACAAGGTGTATCTATAATACATCGTGAATTTATTATACTGAAAAAATTATCTTAGATACCAGACTTGAAATGTACGCCAGACATGTGTTTTATTTACAAGACGCTCGATATGTAGTTCATTAGTTATATAGACATTGTGATAATCTCTTCCATTTCAGCTACAACAATATCTAGAATTACTTTCTTTCACAATGATCTGCATTGTAACCATTTGGACAAATACATCTGTAACTATTGGACATGTTTCAATGAGTGTCAACATTCCCTTCACTTAATTAATAAATAATTCTTGTATGTCATGCTGTTTTATCATTTTAATATGGGACAATATCTGAATATTAACGGAAGCGAAGTCATAAATTGACCCAAACGGCAGTCATTTCGATTTGATGAACAAACATTGTTATATAAAAGCAACAGTTTTACGATAAAAAAATTAACAGATACATTTAATTAAACAATTTGTACGCCAGACACATACTGAAATAAATGTACAAAATACTCATCAGTGACACTCGATTTATACTACTTCCTTAGATATGTGTACAATGTTATGTGATTATGCGACCTCATCCATCAAATGTTTCTTATTGGCATTTAGGCTACTTACTTTCACAATGATCGCCATAGTAACCATTTGGACAAATACATCTGAAACTATTGACCATGTTTCTACATACACCATTATTAAGACAAGGGTGAACGTCACAAGGTGCATCTTAAATATAAAAAGATTTATCTGTCTATTGAATGTTTGTTTTAAGTTTCATATTCCAAACTAGGTGCTCCGCTGGGCGCAGCTTTATTCGACCGCAGAAGTAAAACCCTGAACAGTTGGGGCAAGTATGGACACAACATTCAAGCTTGATACAGCTCTGAATTTGAATTGCGATAATTTTTTGACATAATATGAGTTTCTGACACAAAACGAATATCAAGATTTTAATATATTATTGAGCAATATTGTTCAATTAAAGATTTCTTCTTTTCACTTTTAAAAAATTTGGAATTTGAGAAATTTGAAAAAAAATAATTGAAAACTACTACCATCCCCCTTTTTTTTTTGCAATTAGTCCAAAACCTGACATTTCTTTATACATTATATAGAAGTAGTGTAAGGGAGGTAAATCCGAACATACCCAACATTGTATGTTAAATGTTTTAGAATTACCTCCCTTACACTACTTTTAAATTGTCTTAATTATCCATTGACCAGAAATACCTACTTTTCCCCTTTTTTGCCCCTGATTCTAACACATTTTGAGCCATAATCCCCCGAAGTCAATACTAACCATCCCTTCATGGTATTGAAACTTGTGGTTTAACCGAAGAGAGATTCATACACTTAAACATAAGTTATTGTATGTAAAACTACAAAAATGATTATTTTGGGCCCCTTTTTTGGCCCCTAATTCCTAAACGTTTGGGACCTTAACCCCCGAAATCAACCCCAACCTTCCTTTAGTTGTATTGAACCATCTGATAAAAGATTATAGAGATCCATACACTTGAACACAAGTTATTGTCTGTAAACTACAAAATGCTTCTTTTATTACACTTTTTTGGCCCTTTATTCCTACATATTTGGGAAAATTATCTCCAAATCTAATCCCAGCCTTCCCTGTGTTATATGTAACCTTGTGGTACAATGTCAGAGAGATCCATACAGTTACACACAAGTTATTTTCCGGAAACTAGAAAAATGATTGATTTTTGACCCTTTTTGGTCCTTAATTCCTAGACTGTTTGCCAAAAATAACTTAAAATAAATCCCAATATTTTACTTCTGGTATTACCCCAGGAGTAGATTACCTTAGTCGTATTTGGCACAACTTTTTGGAATTTTGGATCCTCAACGCTCTTCAACTTTGTATTGATTTGGCTTTTTAACTATTTTGATCTGAGCGTCACTGATGAGTCGTATGTAGACGAAACGCGCGTCTGGCGTATAAAATTATAATCCTGGTACTTTTGATAACTAATTAAACAATGTGGTACAATTTCAGAACAATTGAAATTCTAACACACAACTTTTAATCCTGAAACTATATAAATCCTGTTGTTGGACCCTTTTGACCTCTAATTCCTAAACCTTTGGGACCAAAACCCCCAAAATTAATCCCAAGCTTCCTTTTTATGGTTTTTATTGATTTCTTTTTACTTATTCAAAAGTTATAATCCGGAAACAATCCGTCTTCGGACGACGCTCACGACGACGACGACGTGATACCAATATACGACCAAACAAATTTTGATTTTTGCGGTCGTATAAAAAGAATCGCAGAAGACATTTGTAAAAAAGAAACTCATCAATAGATTCATCAGTGACGCTCGAATAAAAAAATGGCCAAATAATTAAAAAGAACTTAGTATTCATGAAAACGGGCACATTTGTTTATGTGTTACATATTTGTTTTTCGTTCGTTTTTTGTACATAAATTAGGCAGATAGTTTTTTCGTTTGAATTGATTTACATTGTAATTTCAGGGCCTTTTAAAAGTGACTATGCGCTCTGCTCATTGTTGAAGGCCGCACGGAGGCCGATAGTGGTTCATTTCTGTGTCATTTGGTCACTTGTGGAAAGTTGTCTCATTGGCAATCACACTTCTTTTTATAAATAGAGTCTAATAACAGAGCAATATAAAAAACGATCACTGTAAATAAAGGCAACAGCAGTATACCGCTGTTCAAAACTCATAAATCCATGGACAAAAACAAAATCGGGGTAACAAACTAAAACTGAGGGTTACGCATTAAATATAAGATGAGAACAACGACACAACATAAAAACGTAACACACACAGAAACGGACTAAGCATAAGACAAAATCCTATAAGAATAACAAATATAACATCAAAACCAAAAACATGAATTTGGGATAGATAATTACCGTGACACGTCTTATAGTAATGTAAATTCACACTCAAAAGTAAGAGAAAACAAACGACACAACGGAAACACAGCGTTAAAATGTAACACACACAGAAACGAACTATAATATAACAATGGCCATATTGCTGACTTGGTACTGTCCAATTTCAACTAAAAACAAATCATGGATTCGAAATAAAAACTGATGTGTTTTACACCACTCCGTTTTTACTTTAATTTGTACTCTATAAATATTTTTTATGAATAAAAGTTTGCGTGTCGTGAAGAAAACTAAGTTGATCTTTCCTACATTGTATCTGATTTATTGGAAACTAATTGAATTATTTTTTTTGGCAAAAGTATATAAGTGTTATGACAATTTTATCTAATTGTTTAGATTTTAGATTTAAAAGTGGATTTTACGCCATTGGTCTTTTAAATGTCACATACAAAAATATCTAACTAAATAATATTACTCGGGAACAGTTTTTGCCTTGAAATCGGGAACAGAGAATTACCTCACAATATTTTAATACCGAGCGTATTATGCGAGTAGTACAAATGTTGACAAATATAATACCTTTTCATGTTAAAATGAACATACAGTTGGTATGATAGAATGATTTCGATACTTATAGGAAAATTTTGATCTTTTTTATTTAGAGGTGGACCTATAATACATCACAGAAAGGCAGCCATTTTGATGAAATGAACAAATTAATAAGAACATGGCTTTGAAACCCTAGAAGAACGTTACATGAGGGATGTTCAATACAGCGCAAACCTGCACAGGATGACGCAAAATTAAAGTAATTTTGAGAGAATAGTTATCAAAGGTACCAGGATTATAATTTAGTACGCCAGACGCGCGTTTCGTCCAGATAAGACTCATCAGTGACGCTCATGTCAAAATATGTATACAGCCAATTAAGTACAATGTTGAGGAGCATTGAGGATCCAAAATTCCAAAAAGTTGTGCCAAATGCGGCTAAGGTTATCTATGTCAGGGATAAGACGCTCCTTAGTTTTCGAAAAATTCAAAGTTTTGGAAATTTATAAAAATGACCACATTATTGATATTTATTCCAACACCGAAGTGTTGACTACTGTGCTGGTGATACCGGCAGTGGCATCGACCCAGTGGTGTAAATAGTTATCAAAGAACATTGGGGTTCCTTTTTAATAGAATGAATGTTACTTACCAAATGATAGGCAAATATGATTATTGTACATGGCGGGAATACATTTTTTACCAACTTCACATGGGTTTGGGGTGCATTGGTCTTTATCCTGTAAATATACAAAATATTGTCTACATTATGAAATTTGCACGAACTTGCTTTGTATATGCTCGTTTTATGTTGCGAGTTCAAACACGTTGGTATAGTTGATAATGTCATCTGTAATATCACAATAACTGACGCTAAAAGAATTGACACGGCCATTTCACACATATATTGGATCCAATCAAATATGAGGTTACCCCTTCCTAAATAATATATTCAATTTCTGGGTAGTATAAGATTTAATAAGACAAATATGAAAGAAAAACTTCAAAAAATGATTAATACCATAAAGGGGGTCTAGAATGCTTGATTTTGGCAGTTATTTTACAGCACTGAAAGCTTCATAGGTCTCCAAATTAACAACAACCAATCCGCCGGATTGGAAGATTATTCCTACCAGATATTTAACAATCTTGGCAAAAACTTTCTTGTCTTTACTGTGGCTCGGGCCTATTCGAAGTTTTTATCAGAAGTGCCGTATTTTTTGTTATTTTATTCTTTACAGAAAGTGAATCAAATTGGTTGAAAAAAATAGGGGGTCACGGACCATTTCAGCTAAAATTTTTACTTTTAAACAGGTATGTAAAAGGGACCATTTTTCAATGAAATGATAGGGACAATAGAGATGTTGACATATCTTTATCGGAATGTTAAAAAAAACGTTCCATGACACTTGGTCCAAAACTGTAATATAAAAAGCTGAAATAAAGCTTCAAAGAATGAGCAAATAAAAAACATAGGTCACCAATAACGAAAAAAAAATTATTTTGCCTTTAAACACAAATTTTGGCGGGAAAATGGTGAAAATAGGTGAAATGTCATTTTGACCCTTTAACAAATACGGATGATAACGAACATATTCTATTTGTCACATAACTACAATTATTTAACATTTCTAATCAATCAAAATATTTTAAAAAAAATTTATGAAATCAACGACAAATACTTTTGTAATTCATGCGTGAAATTATGCGCAGTCGAATAGTCCCGGGCCACCTTAACGTGAATTTAGATAATATTAAATCAATAAATATACTTGGAAAAATACTAAATTTTTATTTACAAGTAATTTCAAGTTAGGATAACACAGGAGGAGGTTTAGCAACATTTTCTAATCCCTTTTCGAATATTAGAAAACAGACTATTTGATGAAATAAATATATCAAATATCGACACAAATGCTTGTTTTTCCCGAACTGGGTCAAAAGTGGATTGGTGTATATAAACGACATATTGGATCGTGAGGGAAATTTAAAAAAGTTAATTAAAAAAAAATGGATTGCAGAGTTTAAGATGTTAAAATCCAGCATCCCAAAAGAATGGATGCAAGTTTTAAAAAAAGAAAACTCCGTTAAGAGTATAATCAATATATGTAAGGTTTAATTAAGATGGCAAAATAAACAAATTGAAACAAAAAATATCAACAATAAAATGCTCTATAAAACTTTAGTAGATAAAAAATATGCAAAGCCAATCGGTATCAACATTTGAACAAAATATTTAGAATTAGAATAATTACCACAAATGTCATTTGTATATGATTTTATATTTAAAATTTTAATAGAAAATTAGTTAAAAAATTTCAGATGGAAACTGCTTCAGTATATTATTCCTATAAAGCAGCTACTATTAAAGTGAGAAATATCTGAGAAAGATATATGCAATTTTTGTAAAACAAAAGAAGAAGATTATTGGCATTTCTTTATTAAATGTTCATTTTTGACAAAATTTTGGAGAAAGTACATCATCTTCTAGCAAAAATAATTTTTCAAAACAAGATATTAGCAAAACATATAGTATTTGAATTCAAAATATCAGATCAAGGGTATAACGGTTTTAATTATTTCTTGACAATGATGATTTCAGCTTGCCAGTTGTTAACTTTTCATTTCTAAGTAGCAACATTCCAGCAGCACCTGCATACGGGGTATATATCTCCCAATTGATACGATATTCCCGTGCTTGCATTTCCTATCATGATTTTCTTGATAGAGGGTTGCTGCCCACAAGGAAGCTATTCAACCAAGAGTTCCAAATGGTGAAGTTGAAATCATCCCTTCGTACATTTTACGGACGCCATCACGAGTTGGTTGACCGTTACAGAATAACTGTTTCACAAATGATATCGGATATGTTCCTTACGTCTTAACTACAATCCCCTTCTCTTTCATGAATGTGACCTACCGAATTAGAATATTTACCGGAATTTGTTATCACATTAGCAACACGACGGGTGCTACATGTGGAGCAGGATCTGCTTTTCCTTCCGGAGCACCTGAGATCAACCCTAGTTTTTGGTGGGGTTCGTGTTGTTTATTCTTTAGTTTTCTATGTTTTGTCATGTGTCTTTGTTTGTCTTTTTGTCTTTTTCATTTTTAGCCATGGCGTTGTCAGTTTATATTCAATTTATGAGTTTGACTGTCCCTTTGGTATCTCTCGTTCCTCTTTTATAGGTTTTTGTATTAAGAAGTTGTACTATGTATCTGAGAAAAAAATCTGAATTTTTTAGATGTGTATGCTATGTTTTTAAAGGAGCTACGAAGGTTTATGAATGAAATCTCAAAATATATTTTTCATAAAGCTAAAAAGATTGATATAATTGATAGAAAAAAATGTTTATATTTTATTATATGCTGTGTATTTTCCTGGATACTGTGAAAGTATTTCACATAGGATACTTTATTGAAGCTTGGACAATGAAATAAGACTGTAACAAGCAATTTGAAGAATAAAGAAAATTTACTTGTTGTTATAAAAAAAAAAACAACAACAACAACAAAAAAAAAATTCTTTTAATAATTGCTGTTGCTTATAACTAAGTAATTGTTACAAGATTTCAAAAGGAAGTGATTATTGCGGATTTTGATCCTATCCTGATATATAAGGAGTTTGAAAACATAAAAGCAGCTATATATGGTAAATATTCAAAATCATAGATATCGATATATTTGAGACTGTGTCGATTGGTAATTTGAAGGAATTTTTTTATATGGATTTGAAATACATTTTTTTTTTATCTCGAATGTTTGTATTTTACAAAGATTTAGAACTTCAATTTTTAAAAATATAATATTTATCTTACAAGCGTACGTTTGACAACCATACACACAATACATACTGAATTATGGATCAAAGTATTTGTGTCTGATATACTTATTGATATTCTATAATATGGAAAAAATACAAATCTCAAATGACACCAACTTACCATTTTCCAGCCAACAATATCCGTATAGAATGATCCTTCCATATCAGTTATATTGTCTCCAGGAAAAGAAACACTTAGTAATTCACAATCTAAACGAATTCTGTTATAATTCACAGCATTGCACCCCTTGTACACAAAGCAATCACTTACGCACATCAATGGACCAACTTTGTCAAAGGCCAAGATTACATGCGAGTCACTATATTTGTTTTTTGTAAACGAAGAACGAGTTACGTTAAGTGAAATTCCCTCAATAATTCTAAAAACCAACATTAAAATGGAAAATTCAGGAAAGTGTACAGACATTGTAGCGCTCAATTCAGTGTCTTTAGTTAGAATTATTATATGAAATTATCTCACGTGGGATAATATATGCTTATTCGTGTGATGTTAGTTATATATGGTTTTCTTGGTGGTTATAATTGTATCACTGCGCTGTAGCTGTGCACTTTTGCGTCGAGATTTAATTGGTTGTTTCTATCGCCAGTTCTTTTTGAACTTAACCTTGATACACTATTGCGCAGTAGCTATCGCTTTGGTTTCTTGATTTTGTTGGTTTTTTCTATCGCCTGTTCATTTTGAAGTTAAACTTGATACAATATTGCGCAGTAGATATCGCTTTGATTTTATTGGTTGTTTCTGGAGTTTAAACTTAATACTCCTACACCATTTCCATTACTTTTAGAATTGATCAAGCCAAAATTAAATATAAAACCCTTTTAATCAAAATATCGGTATGCATTTGTTTAAACTGATGTATATCTATTGACAACAAACTGATATTCAAACTCACGCAAACAAATTTTCCTTATTTTATCTGTCTGTTCTTGCATAACAGATTCTATTTTGTTTGGGATTTTAACAAACATAACATTTGCACAATCCTAAACAATACAATAAAAAAAAAATTACATATTCTCTCTGTTAAAAAATCCATTATTGATTTGAATTCTCCAGGCAAAATGAAAACATACTGATGCATATAAAAAATACTGTAATTTCATAAATGTTAAGTGAAATTAATAAATTTACAAACATCCCTTATCAATATTTAATGTACAATCCATTGAACTACTCACATTGTGATTTATTTTTAGCTTTTAGTGGTTTAAAGCTGTTACATATCAACTATTAAATGGTACATTGTGTTATAGTAATACAACAAGTTTTATAACAGAAAGTATTTCGTTTACTACACGGTTTCATTACCGTGTTAAATAACTTTTGTTTATGCATATGAACAAATCTTTCTACAAACAGTATCATCGTGTCAAATTAAGATGAAATCTTATGTATATATATATAAATATATAATACTTTAATTACTTTAGTTGATTTTTGATTTTATTAGACCAGATTAGATAGTAGGTAATTGTCCGAACAGATAATATAAGTATTACCGGTTTTTTTTTCCATTTACTTTTTGTTGCGATTTAATAACCTTATAATGTGGATTAATTATTATTCGTTGGATACCACTTTTCGTGGGATTCGGGGTACAGGTGAATCACGAATTCAAATGGTCAATGGTTAACATGTTTTCAATAGGCTTTATATGCAGAGATTGGCAAAACCACGAGTCAAATATCCACGAATATACAAGTGTTCAGCAATCTACTAAAATTGATACCCACGAAAATAAATGAATCCACAGTACTTGTTGTTAATAATGTTAGATTTGTTACTAAAAATAGTTATGGGATAACCCATTTCTGTAAATATTTTTGAGTTGCTTTTCTGAAAAGAAAATGTGTTGATAAAATACAGAAGTGCTCGTGTAATCAATCCTAACATCTTAAGGATGTTCGCTACTCACTATTTTGACACAGTTTGCGCACCGTAGTTGAGAATGAATGCCGTAATATACTTTTTATGTTTCATTAAATTTAATAAAATGTATTTTACTCAAAGTTATCAGATATTATATCTTACCTTATTTTTGGTGCAAGTTTGATTTTAAAACAATTTTAGATGTCAAAATAATCCAGAATATACGACAATAATATTTACGCGGCATTTCGCCTAATTCCGGCAATTGTGGACGACATCAAAAGACCCGTGAACACATCGTTTACCAGTATATTTGAACATTTTTTAACCAATTTACGTCAAACTTTTATATCTAATTTACTTTTAATATACATCGTTGCTATTTTTATAAGATTTTTATTTAATGGGAAGGTTTGGACAGGGATTTCTGTCTTGTAAACAGAAACAGAAAATCGAGTCAATTAGAAACGGTCAGAACATCAGACAAACGGCTCGCACAGTATTACTAGATCATGCATATACAACTTCATATCCCTCATCTTCATAATGTAAACATAACATCAGACGATAGTTGGAGAAATGGAAGAAGGTAACGTTGTAGAACTTGGGGTATTGGCAGATCATCTCGCTGCGTGCAAACAATGTAGTCTTCCACTCTCTTTATAAAATTGTTTAAATGTAACAACATGTGGCCTAGCTGCTGTCTTGAAAGTTTTATGTGTCAACCAAAGTTGTAAAAACATCAATACCATACCAACAGGAAAACAGCACAACAGAATATGAGATGTAAATACAAAGTTAGCAACGGGTAAATATAATCATTGCATCCATTCAAACATGTCTTACTTTATAAATTCTTGATAAGTTAGGGACGACATCAAAAGATCGATGAAGAATAAAAAACTTAAATCAAATAGTTTTGAGGTTGGGGGGGGAAGGAGAGAGGTTAAAATACTGCAAGTTTTGTATATCTAAAATCGATTTTTACATATATCCCTATTGGTAAATCAATTTTTCCCAAATAAAGTTAAGACGGGGGGGGGGGGCAGTGGGTAGGAGGGTCAGTGAAAAAACTATGTGAATTAATTATTCTATCCTACGTTGAACTTTTGATGTCGTCACTAATAAACCAAACAAGTCTATAAATTGATAATCAGGCTGAAAGAAAAAATATGTGCGTTTCTTGTTCACCTGTAGCTATAATGTACATGTACATGTACAATCCCCTATTTTTGTGTAACATATAATATATTATGGTTATTTTTGACTAAGCATGTAGTGACTGTTAAACTTCATATCTGATATATTGATATCTCATCCTAATTCCGTTACGTTGATACTTAGTGTATGATTTATGGAATGCAATTGTGATATTCCGCTTTTGAAATACATGATACATCAAACATGTCAAAATCAAAAGGACTATACACATTATGTAAAGTGACATTTTTTTTTTCATTTTTATGTTAAGATAAAAGCTATGTTTAAATTTTTGAATTAAGTTCTTGAATCCTTGTTTTCTGTATCTTGGTCTGGTGGAGTTGGTGGTGTTCTTTTATACAGAGTTTCTTGCCTTCTATTTGGTGCCAGAAATCAGCTTTTAATTGTAGCTAACAAAAGACACAAATCAATTATAAAATTTAACATGATTTATTATACAAAAAGTTTACAAAAAGTATTACACAAATATTACTGTCATTTTAACTGTCAAAATATGAGTGCAATCTTTTGTCTGTATCTGTATCCGGAAATTTTCTCGGAAACCAATCTGAATATTACGTTCACTACTAAGGTCACAATCCAGTATGATGTTGTTTGTAGAATTAAAATGTCAATCCAAATGCTGTGAATACTAATTTCTATCGATGTTTAAGTATAAGTCTAAAAGTTTAACTTCAGTGGCTGTATACATATAGTTGTCACGGAAAACTCTAGAACATTCTATAAATGGAAAGTCCTAGAAAACTATAACGGAAGTTTCTGGAAAAATGTAGAAGTTTAAATAACGCATCTTTTCTTAGGATCAATCTGGAATCGTTATGTAAGTCAACTGGAAAGTTCCACTCATTCTATCGGTATCTATGATTGTTCCAGTGATTTCTAAACTGCACAGTTCTAAGACTATTCTGTAAACAACTATTAGGCCACACAACAGAAATTTGGCCAACATAAATAAATATAATTATTACAATATCATAACACCCCCCCCCCCCCCCCCCTTAAAAACAGGTTGAGTGTAACCAAAACTTTTTATGAATAATATATACTGAAATACATGGTAAATACAAAATGTTACAAAATACTTGGTATATACAAAATGTTTCAAGAAGTGATAGATAAAGCATCTGCTAATACACTATCTTTACCTTTAATGTGTTTTACAATAACATCATATTCTTGTAACAATAAACTCCACCTAATCAACCGCTGGTTCTTTTTTGGAATATGATACATAAAACATGATTTAAGAAATATGATACATAAAACATGTTGAATTAAGAAATATGATACATAAAATATGTTCAATTAAGAAATATGATACATAAAATATGTTCAATTAAGAAATATGATACATAAAATATGTTCAATTAAGAAATATGATGCATAAAACATGATTTAAGAAATATGATACATAAAACATGTTGAATTAAGAAATATGATACATAAAACATGTTGAATTAAGAAATATGATACATAAAACATGCTTAATTTTGAAATATGATACACAAAACATGTTGAATTAAGAAATATTGTAAATTCATTCATACATTCCTTCAATGTCTAATAAATGAAAAATTAAGTAGACTAAGTGATTCTGTTATGAATAATGCATATTTTAAGGTTTTTCTTATAGATACTCTAAAATCTAATTTCGGATGTTTAGCAAGCAACACTAATTCCTCTTTCTTTAAATAATCAAACACCCCCAGGTCTGGCGTTTTTAGAAATTTACCGGCATCAAATACCATTTTGTGGAATTTTGTTGGTTAGCTATAATAAAAATACTGAACAAGTTTTGAATAAGATATTTACGTTATCCCGGACGAGCCCCCAATTTCTGTTACGGCCAGATTGTAGCCAACGAAAGACACAAATCGATAATAAGATTTAACACGATGTATTATGCAATAGTTTACAAGAAGTATTACAAAAATATAACTGTCAATTTAACTGTCAAAATATTAGTCCAATCGTCTTTATCTGTATCCGGAAATCTTCTCGGAATCCAATCTGAATATTACGTTCACTACTAAGGTCACAATCCACTATGATGTTGTTTGTAGAATTAGAGTGTCAATCCAAATGCTGTGAATACTAATGTCTATCGATGTCTAAGTCTAAGTCTAAAAGTTTAACTTCAGTGTCTGTTTATATATAGTTGTCACGAAAAACTCTAGAACATTCTATAAATGGAAAGTCCTAGAAAACTATAACGGAAGTTTCTGGAAAAATGTAGAAGTTTAAATAACGAATCTTTTCTTAGGATCATTCTGGAATCGTTATGTAAGTCAAATGGAAAGTTCCACTTATTCTATCGGTATCTGTGATTGTTCCAGGGATTTCTAAACTGCACAGTTATAAGACTATTCTGTGAACAACTATCAGGCCACACAACAGAAATTAGGCCAACATAAATAGATATAATAATTACAATATCATAACAGTGTAGTAAATCTGTTAATGTCCTTTTGTTTCAGACTTATTTTTTTCTTAGTCGGTTTATCAGTATTGTAAGTTTTTGAGTCTACACTATGAGAAAGGCTTTCATTTTTTACTTGTATGTTTTTTTATTTTTTATTTTCTTGGACTCTTTGTTTGTCATTTGTAGTTACTTTCCTGTTCTGTTCCCAAATTACACTTGTTTTAGAAGGGTCTGTGTTTTCATCTGTTGTGTCATATTCTTGGTTGGTTTGATTTGTAATTTCTTCTATGTCTTCATTTTGTTATGTTCCTTGTCTTGTGGTGACATTGCGTTCAGTAATTAGGTTTTCATTTTCTTGTTGGTCTTTTGTTTTATTTGTCTTCATTCTTTCAAAAAGGTGGGACATTCTATTAAAGGTGTGACCCTACTTGTTGCAGCATCTACTTATCTATTCATTGGGACAGTCACTTGTAAAGTGGCCATTCTGGAGGCATTTACTACAAATAAATTGAATGTTAATATCTATCCTTCTGAAGTGTGAAACACTAGCTAGGTATTTTATGAATTGCATTGTTCTCTAATTTCTCTAAAAAAAAATACTCTGTCTCCTGTCTGACAGTCTGTTATTTTCCTTCTCAATCTGCCACTGTATAATTAGATAACTTTTATGTTTCTCTTCTCTAGTTCTCTTGGTATCTGGCCATCATTTGCAGTTATAGCCACATTCTTTACTCTGACTTTTCTACTGTTAATTTTGTAGTTTATATTGTTTGGGTTATAAGTAGGGGGTAATCTTTTTCATAAGAACTACCTAGTAGTTAAAGTTTGTCTTCTTCTGCATCTAAGTATAGTCTCCACATTTTGCCTATTCTCTGAATTCCCTTTATGTGTTTTTTTTTATTGACATTGCCATCCTTTTGAATATTTCTAAGTGGGATAGCCAGAGTTGGATTAGAGGCTCCAATAAACGTTGTATAAATTTATGACATTTTGTTTCGCCGATAAGCACGTTGCATTTGTAGACAAAGGCAAACGTTCATAGTGCTATAGTCGGATTGTTGTCTCTTTGTCAGATTCCCCATTTCAATTCTCAATTTTATAGTGTCACTACAGAACTGCACGACCAATAACCAGGAACAAATCGGGGGGGGGGGGGGGGGGGGGGTGGAATGTAAATAGAATATTGTTAGAATGCACTTTTTGAAATATTTTCTTTTGACAAAATGACAATTACCCAAAATTGCAAGTTGCATTTGTAAATTTAGAGATCGATTTAAGGAATCATTGTTTTAGTCTCCAACATTTTTCATTCATATTTGCAATAAAGGTGGGGGGGGTTTAACTATGGACAATACATTACGATTTTCTAGTCTAAAGATAAAAAAGTGTCGAAGGTCAGAGAGGAAACGAACATTTTATGTAAAAACATCTTTTTTTTTTTAAATTCAAAACACTCCTAAACAAATGATTTTTAAATCTTCAAGAATGATTTAACCTCTGAAGATTATTTCTAAATACTTCTATATATAAAGATTTTGTGATGTTTTATGTTTTTTTTCTGCTCTTTTGTCCGGTATTTGTTTCTCAAACACATTTCCATGCCTTTTTCAATTTTATAATTTTATCTTTGTTTTTTTTTGTAAATTTGGTACATAAAATCGTAATTTACCAATCGAAAGAGGTGGAATACAAGTTTGGATAAATCAGAGCAAAAATACACACTTAGCGACAAACTGCACTTATCCTTTTTCATGTACCTCAAATATTCTCTTACTTATTACAATAATAGACCTTCTGGCTTCTTATACACTATCATACTATGTATTTTCATGTTTATCTTTTGCGAGATAAAGGTATAGTATAACATATATAGAATAATACATGGCAAAATCCGTATCGCATGATTTATCACCACGAGAAACCAATATCAGTTCCGAGAGCTGATATTGGTCAAGTGGTGATACAGCATGCGATACGGATTTTGCCCTATATTTTTCTGTTGATCTTATATTTTAATAGAATCGTATTCATGGGATATTCATTTTTTTTTAAATTGTCCGAAATTATAAGCTAAAAAAGAACATTATGATTTTCCTGTATTTTTCCAGCTGACTTGTCTTTTTTTATAGACTTCCTTATTTGCCTTTTATCCACATCATAATCTCCCCTATTACCTTTTAGATTCTCAATATACTTTAAAAACCAAGTAATAAAATGCATCCACTAACGATACTGTCCTATTATTTCAAATAAGACTAATATTTATCAAATAAATAGCATAAGATGTAAAAAAAGTTTAAATTTTTATTGTTTATTTGCCGATGAAATTATTCATGATCATTTTAATTTTCTGACGAGGTGAAAAGCAAGAAAAATATTTCTTGAAAAGTTTGCTATCTATTCTAATCATATTGAAATCGTAAAATTTTGCATTTGTGTTTAATTCAACCTGTAATGAAAACAAACTTCACGAAAATTATGACCAAATTACCTATAAAACTTCAAATATCTTAAATGTTGTGTCTTTTTTGCATATAAAAATCGCTCGTAAAATAACTGGATGATAATGTTTGGAAAAATATTGATTTTAGTTGAAATAAGAGAACATTTTTTTTAGTGGGAACTATTTTTTTTCCTTTTCCAGGAAATTCAGCAACTAGACGTCATAAGTCAAACATTGACGTCATTCGAATTATGAGGTCACGCAAGGTATGCGATACGGGGTATGCGATGCAGGGTTGGTGATACAGACTGGAAAAAGAACCTTTATTGGACTTTGTTAGATATACAAAACTGTATTTTGTACTAAATATATGATAAAGCATTATATTGCATCCTATAATATTGTCCAGTGTATCGTATACCAGTATCTCTCTTATCCCTATCATTCCTTGGGAATTGTATTTTATTCGAGATCAAAACCGTTAAATCGATAAAATGAATGAAACAAAAATATGTGGATTCTTTATAATGTATAAGCAATCTTATACCATGTGGTTAATTAAATCATTATAACTTTTAACAATGTTAAAAGTATAACATGGATTTTGATTACCATTATTTATTCAATAGCTTAACTAAACTTCAATATTTATTTGTCAGAACATTGTAACATCATTTTTCAAATTTTATTGTTTTATCAATTTAAAACGTTAAGTCAATGATGAATTTCTATACAAAATAATTAAACTTTATTGGATATATCATTTGATGTAATTACCCAAAATATTTCACAATTTACAAATCGACATGATTTATATTTCACTACAACAAGTAACAAACACTGATTTGGTTTTAGTATTGAATTTTCATGGCACCATTGAATTAATATTATATCATATAGAACACAGTATACAAAAACATTATTTGCCAATATTAAAATCTTGATGACGATTGCGCTAATCACTGTATCACAGCTAAGCGATCCAAAGCTGATGTATTGACCGGGGGGGGGGGGTCCATTCAACAATATATCAGAAGAAGCAGCTGGGATATTCATTATCTGCATAAAATAAAGTAAATTACAATTTTGTGAATATATTTCACTATATAACCATGAGAGATAGAAGTCTGAAAACTAGAGCATCTAAACAAAACAAGAACAGTATCAAGTAAGTTCAAATCGCAAGGGTCAGTTTATTCTCGATTGATGTATTTGAATGTCCCTTTCGCATCTTTCGTCTCTTTCTTTAAGCATAGAATTCAGACATAAAGACAAAGAAAAAAGTTAGAATATTTGAAAACCTCTCAATTGGTTAACACATACTAATTAAAAAAGTTTAGACTGATTATTTAAGAAAAATCTTTAAGTCTAAGGAATACAACTCTTAGCAAAATCATTAGACCGCAACAAAATGCAATCTTTATCTGTAACCTGTAATGATTTAACAATTTACCAAATTTCAAATCAATATTTTCAAGCGTGATGGAAAAAACGCGGAAATCTGATTATATGTGTGATACGTTTTAAGTCCAAGGACCATAAATCTGCACAATTTGAACTTGATTTTCAACTTGTCTATTAAAAGTTTCACCAAATATCCATTCAATATCTTCAAGCACGAATAAATAAAGTGCGGAAACTGTTTAGCCGAACTGACGGATGAACAGACAGACAGACAGATGAACGGTTGGTCGTTAGGGTAATTTTGTTTAGCTTTTTTTTTATAAAAGGAGAGACACTTTAGCCTACCAACAGTGAGTGCAAGGTTCAAACAACTACTACTACAAGATGAAAGATTGTATGTACTCTAGAAAATATTTGAAATCTGTAAGTATCCACATCTGATTCACGCCTCCTCTAGAATAGGCAGTTTCACAATAACTTTGACGCCCGTCTTTGATTGGTAATAAGCTATATGTTAATAATTCAAAAAGAGGTTTCGTGGAGCACTTTAAAGACCCCGCAATATACCGTTGTTTGTAAGGACACTTAAGTAAGTATCCAATACAGTGATAGCAGATCTATTATTATCCAGGATTTTCTCTTTGGTAAGTGTCGTGAGGGTATATGTTGAGTTTCCAAGTGAATTGTCAATACCTAATTCGTTTATCAAGCAGTTAATGAAATGAAGATGTTGTTTGGGTCTTTATCTGCGGAGACGACAACATATTTGCCATGAAGGTAGGATAAGTGTTTTGCAACATTTGGGTCTAAAAAGATAGAGGTAGCATGGGCATTGATAGACCAATTCAGTTTCTTTATTTTGATTTGAATCAACGACCTCATTACCCTAATACATTCGGAAAGAGTGTCTACGTCTTCCTTCTTCTCGCGCTTAGCCCATTGTCTGCATAATCGTCGACTGAATCCATCAAAATTTAAAAGTTGTATTTCCAATTGATGGATTTAGGCTCACGATATTTCGGACCTTTCGGTAACACATTTCGTAGAGAAGTTTTATTGACAATGTTGAGGTCACTGGTAATAACGTGGCCAGCCGGATTATATGGGAATTGGGAACTAGCACAAGTGCAATCAGGATGTTTAGACTTGAAGTCGTTAATATTGAGATCCTTCAAAACGTGTTTGTAATTGAAAATTTTAGTTGTAATATGTTTGGTATAGGTATAAGAAATGGTTGGTACAGACTGGTCTTTGAAAAAAGGAGATATTTTGATTGAACTAATTTATGATGAAGGATATTGCCAAAGTTGACGCCATCGAGACCTTTGTTGGCAAAGGAAAAATTAAGGAACTATCTTTTCTCTTTTTTTTATTTTACTGACAACGCCATGGCTAAAAAATAAAAACAAACAAACAATGACCACTGCCCTTTTCTCGATCTTGATATCTATAT
Organism: Mytilus edulis; assembly: GCA_019925275.1. Classification (NCBI taxonomy): domain Eukaryota; kingdom Metazoa; phylum Mollusca; class Bivalvia; order Mytilida; family Mytilidae; genus Mytilus; species Mytilus edulis. Next base: position 26,093,286 of record CM034358.1, on the reverse strand, counting down.
CACTAATGGAAAGCTGAATACTAAAATTTATGATAAAAGGGATGATTTTTCATTTTCTATCGTTAATTATTCGTTTTTAGATGGTGACGTTCCCTTGTCACCATCTTACGGTGTTTATATATCTCAACTTGTACGATTCGCTCGTGTATGTAACAATGTTTTAGATTTTAACGAGAGAAATTTATGTATTACTGAAAAATTATTACACCAAAGTTTTTGATATCACAAACTAGTCAAAACATTTACTAAATTTTATCATCGGTATAAAGACATTATTCGTAAATATAGCTCAACATGCAGACTTTTAATACGTTCAGGTATTTCACATCCAATTTTTTATGGTAATATTCTTTATAAATCACAAAGGTGTCAGTATTCACCTCAGAAACTTACAAAACCTTTGAATAGACTTATTAAGAAGGGATATAATTACGATACTGATGTCAAGTCATTAAAGATTGCATATTTTGGCGTTAATATTGAGTCATTGATAAGGTCTTTGCATCGGAACTAAACACATTTATTCTAAAAACAGTTGTTGGCATGACACGGGTTATGTTCTTCTCATATATGTTATGATGATATGATACTAAATCCCTAACGGGAAGGATTGTGCCTGATGTTCATATGATGAAATCATAATCTTTCAGTCAGTTTAGTTGAAGTCTGGAGCTGGCATGTCAGTTAACAGCTAGTAGTCTGTTGTTATTTATGTATTATTGTCATTTTGTTTATTTTCTTTGGTTACATCTTCTGACATCAGACTCGGATTTCTCTTGAACTGAATTTTAATGTGCGTATTGTTATGCGTTTACTTTACTACATTGGTTAGAGGTATAGGGGGAGGGTTGAGATCTCACAAACATGTTTAACCCCGCCGCATTTTTGCGCCTGTCCCAAGTCAGGAGCCTCTGGCCTTTATTAGTCTTGTATTATTTTAATTTTAGTTTCTTGTGTACAATTTGGAAATTAGTATGGCGTTCATTATCACTAGACTAGTATATATTTGTTTAGGGGCCAGCTGAAGGACGCCTCCGGGTGAGGGAATTTCTCGCTACATTGAAGACCTGTTGGTGACCCTCTGCTGTTGTTTTTTATTTGGGCGGGTTGTTGTCTCTTTGACACATTCCCCATTTCCATTCTCAATTTTAAATAATAGTACAAAAGACAAAACATTGAAAACTAAAGACTAAGCAACACGAACCCCACAAAAAACTGGGGGTGACTCAGGTGCTCCGTAAAGGTAAGCAATATCTGCTTCACATGTGACAACCTTCGTGTTGCTCATGTTATTACAAACCAGATAAATAGTCTAATTCGGTAGGTCACATTTATCATGAAAAGAGAAGTGGATTGTAGCACATATCCGCTATCAACTGTAAAACGATTATTCCATAACGGTCAACCAACTCGTGATGGCGTCTGTAAAATAGTTGAAGGGATGATTTCAACTTCACCTTTTGGAACTCTTGGTTTATTAAATTCTTTGTGAGAAGCAACCCTCTATCAAGGAAATCATGAAATAAGTTTACTTTGCGGATAATATCATTGGTTTTAGCAGCTACCGGAAGATGACTTGATAACGTCGGGTCAAACTTATTAACGTCGGTTCAAACATTATGACGTCGCTGATATATTCAATTCAAAGTTATTAAGTCTGAGTCAAGGTTTTTGACGTCACAAAGCTATGATATGCAATTGTATTAGGAGCTGAGCAGAGTGATATAATCAGTGGGACGACCGATAAGTTATAATAGTATTTGCTGTGTATAGCTCATATATTAATTGTTTAATGATAGAAACATACTGAATAGCATATTACATCTCTTTATCTTTTAATTTATTGTGTGCAATTTAAACAAGATCAGCATGAACATACGTTGTATTTAGTCTTGAATTTACGCTGATTGATTGTTCTAGTACAATAACTGTTTAATATTTTTCAATATATTTTGTCAATATATTTGAGTTTATCGCCCTTCCCTACGCCCATATCACCCTGCTCTGGTGCTCCGTAATTCTTGTATTAAGGCTGTAAAAAGAAACCAGGCATTACCAGCGACGTCACTATGTGAGAGGAGAAGATATCAGTAACGTCACAATGTAAGAGGAGATGTTATCAAGCTTGCTTTCTTCAAGCGTAAAACTGTCATTGGGAGCAGGGACAGACCAGTATTAGAACGATAAACAGATAATCGTTTTTTCTTGCAAAGATATCGTAAAATATAAGCCGCTCGACATAATCTGAAAAAGGTTCACATTGTGGCTCACGGCTGATATTTTACTATATCAATGTGTTGAAAACCCGATAATCTATACTTACTGGTTTGCGAAAATTAAATCACGTTGCATATGCTTAAAACGGGTTTTTTTGGTACATATCTATGAAAAATCAAAAATCTTTAAGGTATTTTTTCACACAATGGTGTTAACATGTCTATTTCTTAAACATTAGCCATTTCTTATACAGTGAAAAGAAGGATGCATAGATTTTCCTGGTTGAAACAAATATTGTTATCTTTCATCTTTAGACGAGAGTACATGGATTATAAGTATTATTGATAACATAGTTATATATTTTGAAAACGGATACAACCACGACTACGTAAGTATGATAGTTAAATCAGAGGGGCGTACAGGGTTCAAAAGCTACATTTTCCTCTTTCAATGTATAAATGGGCTAAGAGATGAATCTAGCTTTAAATTTGTTTTGTTTGGTTTTAATGAAGCTTAATTCAGGCTTTAATAAAGTCTCACATTAAAATGAAATTGATTATGGTATGGTTGCCAAAGTTTTCAGGTTATTTTTTGGATTGTATCGCACATGAAGACTATTTTCGAAGAGATTCCAATGTTGTCTTTTAAGATTATATTAACCAGAACTCTTTAAATCGAATTTATGAAAGTATTTTTTTTAACTCAAGTGCAAAATGATAAGCCTGGTATCTATCATAGTGTGTTTCAACATAGACTTTCATAGAAATAAAAATCATTCAAATTAATTTTAAATATATAATGCAAAGTAACATAATAAAATTCAATTCAAGAAAGAGTTTCAAAATAAAAATGTAGGCAACATATGTTTTAAAACTTATAATTTTTGGTTAAAAATAAACCCAGTAGACGATGGTAACTAAAAAGTAACAGAGATCCAGTAGTCTTTAGAGCATTAGCAGTATTAACATATTTGCCGGCGTATCTGTATCGTCGTCTAGTAAAAACGTATACATGAGAAAGGGAAATTATAAGTCAAGTTGGTCCGAATGAAGATATTTTATAAGGCATTCAATTTTGATTTAGTTTTTACTGAGGTTGGGACTAAAACATTATTCTATACGAATATGCCCGATACCTATACGTCCATTCGTGAACGTATCTAGATACTGAATAATGTAAATGCTCTATTTAAAATCAATTGATTCAATATAGATACCAACATAGAAGTATTGCAGTTGTCCACACTGTTACGGGAATACCTCTATTTCGAAATGCTATGTTTTCAAATAATCAGCGTTATTATTTAGCTACTTATAAAATACGTATTTGATAAATATTTGCAGTGCAAAAACTACAGATAAATTTTGTTCAATGGAGAAATTTTTTCTCCCAAATACTTGACATTGAGATTAATTTTACCAATTAACATATTACCCATCACCATATATTTACAGGATTGCTGATATGAATAACTGTGCAGGTTGCTTGAGGGATGGTGATACTAATAAAGCGCCATCCTGGTGTAGTGATTGCAGTGAATCAGTCTGTATGACATGTGCAAAATTCCATAAGAAGTTATCGCCTCCTCATAAAATTGTTCCACTGGAGCATATCAAAAGACCAAGTTCCGATATATTTAAGTTGTCACGTAATTGCAAAACTCACAAAAAAGAGAAGTTAATTCTATTTTGCTGCCAGCATGATATGATTGTTTGTCATACCTGCCTGTCTGAATCACATCAAAACTGCAAGTCTATTATTTCAATAGAAAAGGCATCGAAAGGGGTAAAAGGCGGTACGGCCCTTTTAGATCTCAATTAAAGGCTTGCTTACTTGACCAAGGTATATGAGAATATACTGAGAAAGCAAGTCGATAATCAAGATAATCTGAGAAAATGCAAGGATGAAATCAAAACCACAATATCTGAGGTAAAGACAACAATTCTAGAACACATTAACAGTTTGGAGGATAAGCTAATAAACGATTTATATAAAGAATATGATGAATGCCAAAGGATCATTGTAAATGATAGAGAAGATATTCAATTGACGCTAGAATCAGTTACATCCTGGAAAAAGGATAAAGATTTATTAATTCCTCATGCCACTGACATTCATTTGTTCCAGGCAGTAAACAATGTCGACGCTTAAGCCTATGCAGAAGAACTTACAATTCACAAAATGACCAATCTTAAATTTTGTGTACAAAAAAACTTATCAAACCTTCAGACATTTTGTCCGTCATTAGGTTTAATCATGATTGAAAACAAATCCGTACTAGCATCCAATGCATTAGACATTCACATGCAAAGCCAGGATGTAGTTAGATCGGTAAATGACAAGAACAAAGTGTCTTTCGTTTGTTCTTTTACGACCGATAAACTTGGCCAGAATGAACAAATATATAGAGGGTGCTTCCTTCCGGCTAGTAGATTACCTTTGTCCCCATTTACTGGAAACAAACTTTTTATTTGCAATCTGGATGACACTCATGCCATATCAATCGATTTAGATTACAGTCCGCATAGTGTTACACTATATGACAAAAACAGAGCTCTTATTACATCTTTGAATGGACGTTTCATGCAAACCATTAATTTGACAACACTAAAACCTGGACGGAAGATACCGATCGGAATACCTTGTGGAGCTGTCACCAGTTTAGACCGGGAGATATGCTTATCCACATCTGAAAACAGCCTAACATTGACCAATCTAAATAGTGATCTTCTGAAAAAGACAATGACAAAACTTGAACCATTCGATATTTCTATGAATAGAGCTGGTGATATTTATTTAACGAGACAATTCGGTCATGTGTATATTTTATCGGCAAAAAGTAACGAGCCATTTATATATAGCAAGTGGTGGACAAGGCGTTGCAAATGACGGCATCAACTCCCCGACTGGACTTTCTTTTGACAAAGAAACAAAGCAGCTGATGATAATTAGTGATAACAGTAGCTGTATTCGAATCTATAAAACATGATAAACGTTTTTAAAGTTTTCCATATCAAATTTGATATAGAAGACTCAAAATTTATACAAATCTTCCATCAGTAACTGTATTATTGCCATATTGGGTACACTATTGTTTTAATGAATCAAAATGATGATATAAAAAAGGAAAATCACTAAAAGGGAAAATCAAAAACTAAATTATACTTAAATATGTATGACCACGAAGGGTTGAAAACGGCCCTGTCTCATAAATTTACGAAACTACTACAGAAGAATCACTTATTATTGTAGTTCATGGAATGATAACCATTAGACCTGTACCTGTGTTAGTATAAATTTCCAGGGCGTCAGAAAAGACCAAGTTACAATGTTTTTTAGTCATTTATGCGTAACGTTAAAAAAATTCTAACGTTAACGTTCTAGTAATTTTTAAATAATTTCACCACAAGAATGTTTTAACAAAATATTCATTGAATCTTGTCCATATGCATTGTCGTTTTTTTTTTTTTAAACTTTATTAACAAAAACTCACTAATATTTAAAAGGTTTAAGCTGCACATAAGATGTTATTTAAGATACATTATTTTTTAACTCAAGTGTTGACTAACTTATTAGCACATGTCGTCGTCGTTTTATCAACCCATTTTCAAATCAATAAATCTGCTTGATATTTTAATCGAACAAACTTTAAATGCAAATGACCTAGGATATATTTTCAATGTATCAATTGAATTTCAGAACGAAATTCAAAGCAACGGGAGAGCAGAGATATTGTAGAAATCACCTTTAAGGGCATACGATACAGTTTTGATCACGTATTTATATTTTTATAAACATTTCCATTTAGACTATTTTTTACTTGATTAAATCAAATATGTAATAAAAAATATACCTTCATGTGCTATTTTTTTAGTAGAATGAGGCCGAACTTTTGTATATTTGCTCAAAATTCGGATTTGTTGCCGTAATTTCTCTTTCGAAATAAAGACATAACTTTTTTGTTTTAAAAGATTGGTTTTTGATAAATAATTTGTAAGTTCTGTATTTTATAAGTATCCTAAACATTTATGCATTTTTTATTCAGAAATAACTCATATTTATCAAATGTTCTCATGAATGTAGGAAAAAACATAATTTTTTGCTGTATATTTATCAAATTTAAAAAAATTGCACTATTTACGTTTTCTTGAACGTTGGCACACATAATCTTCTCGCGTAATCAAACCAAATGGAATTTTAAAAAAGAGGGGTCCATGAACTCGTTTTCAAGTTAAATAAGTTTGAATGATAAAAATCAGTCGAAAACTGGATCTTTTCTCGATAAGTCATAGTTTGACGTCGCGAAAATAACAATTTACGTTAGCAACGTCATTACCTCCCCTGTAACTGTATCGTATGCCCTTAAGCGCATTTGGATTTTAATTCTGGTGGGTTTTTTTTTTTATATCCTTTAAAAAATATTAACTGTTTGCCGTTTTGAAATTTCCTAGGAGTTAGGTATTTGTGTTTTTTTTTCTTTTGCGAATTCCGCAATTGTCTTCAATGGAAACAGGGGCCTTGTTGGCCGTGTGGTCTTAGCCTGTCAACCCGGAGGTTTTGGTCATCAATGCTCTTAATCTTTGTTTGGCTATCTTTACTATTTTGACCTGAACGTGACTGATGAGTCTTATGTAGACGAAACACGCGTCTGCCGTATCACATTATCAGCCTGGTATATTTAATAATTGTTAGCTCGTCGTGATGTTCTATTGTAATGTTTGTTTGTGTGTTTCTCTGTCCTGTATATTCTTCCTTTTATTTGTATTGTAGTCCTGTTAATTAATGTTGTCATTTTACAATTATTTTTTACATTGACATAAAAGCGGCAGGCTTGGCTAGCCACAAAACCAAGTTCAACACATCACTGAAAATAGCTATTGTTATCTCTTAATTCTGTTTCTCTGTGTGTTTTGCATTTGAGTGTTCCTGATGTTTTGGTGTTCTCCCTTAATATTTGACATATTTCCCTCAGTTTTAGTTTGTAACCCGGATTTGTTTTTTTTTTTCTTTTTCTCAATCGATTTATGAATTTTGGACAGCGGTATACTACTATTGTCTTTATTTTTAAGTTTTAATCACGTAATTGTCCACATACAGACGGAAGATTCTCAAACTCAAAATGTAAAAACAAACTAGCAATCTCATGGCCAAAAAATAAAAAAACGACCAAAAGACAAACACTGGTATTCAAAACATAGCATGTTGAATTAAAAGCTGTGCAACATAAACCCATTCAACATCGAAAACATGTGTTTCCTAATATGATGGTGGAGGATTATCAGTCTTCCTGCAGAAAGTCGATGGTTTTTCCTTGGCACTCCGGTTTTCCCCACTTATGAAAACTGGCCACCTCTATATTACAACTGTGTTAAAAGTGGCGTATATAAAATAAAGGGGGATTGTGTCCATTGGACACAGATAATGTCCCCACTTGCATAGCATATAAAATAGGGAATAACTGAAAAACAGTAAAAGTAACCCTACTCAAATTTATACTTGATGATTGATTGATTGTTGGTTGCTTAACGTCCAGTGGCAAATATTTCATGCATATTCAGGACGAGAACAAGTTCACAATAAATAAAATAGGTAGGTCTTGTCACAATAGAGGCCATTTGGAATGATGGTCGGGGAAATTTGAACTGCCACTGGAAAATGAGGGTATATTGGATATGGACAGAAATTTTGCCTTGCAAAAAGCCACCTACGGACCCATCAAAGAGTTGTTGCAAGGGTTCTTAACGTACAAAGAGCGTGGTACTCTCTTTACACGAGGCATCGGATTTAACGTCCCATTCTGACCGGACGTGACTGCGAACTTGATACATCCCGCACAGCCAAACGGACGCTCCACTTCGGCAAGCGTTTTACTAAAACCAAGTGACCATATTTCTATACCCCAGTCACCCTTGGGGGAATTTATACTTGATCTGATCTTTGTGGTAATAGGTATTGTGTATAAGTTTCATAAAATTTGGTTGATTCAAACTTAAGTTAGAAACAAAAAAAATAGCAATTTTTCTATTGTAAAGGGGCTTGAATTTAAAAACGGTTGAAGAGACAGCCAAATTTTTAAACTTGATCTGCATTTTTTGGTGATAAACATTGTGTATAAGTTTAAAGGCATTTGGTTGTGGCAACTAAAGTTAAAAAAAAATCAGCATGTTTTTCATTTTTAAAGGGGCATAACTCTAGAACGGTTAAAGTGACGCGACCAATATTTGTAATTGATCTGTATTTTATGGAAATAAGCCCTGTGTTAAGTGTCAAGGCATTTTGTTGAGGCAAACTAAAGTTAAAGAACGGAAACGAAAAATTCAGCAATTTGTTCGGTCAACAATGGAGTAATAACTCCAGAAAAGTTAAAGTGACAACCCCAAAATTCAATCTTAGTCTGTATTTGTTGGTAATAAGCAGAGTGTATAGGTTTCATAGCATTTGGTAGAGGCAAACGTAATTTAGAGAACGGAAACAAAAAATTCAGCATGTTTCCATTTGTAAAGAGGCATAACTCTCGAACTAATAAAGTGACGCCACCAAAATTCAAACTTGATCTCTGTTCTGTGTTAGTAAGTATTCTGTATATGTGTCATAATATTTAGTTGAGGCAAACTAAGGCTATAGAACGGAAACCAACTTTTGGATGTACGGATGGACGGACGGACGGACTGACGAATGTACAGACAAACAAGGATAAAACGTAACGCCCCTCTCCGCTACGGGTTCATAAAAAAAAAGATCTATGTCAGTGCGCTCAACATATAGTCAAATTATAACCACAGCACATCTAAAGTCCTCTTCTTGACATTCGAAAGCCCCCTTTTATGTATTGGATACTGAAACGACACAAAGTACATTGTAATTCATATCGGTCTACAATTCATCTTGCAGTGCAGTTAACTAATGCCCTAACTTCAATCAAAGAGTTTATCGTTAACTTTTATGATTAAGCATATGAACAAAAAACTATTTTGGTAGTGTGAATTGAAATTAATTGTTTTTTTCGATGAAAACTAATTTTAGTGATACAGTTATCATAATTTGATTTTTTATGTGATTTAAACAAACGAATAATAATGACTATAGTTATATTTACAATATAACCTGCAATATCTGTGCTGCTATATGCACAAAACCACTTAAGTTAAAAAATAAAATCGAAGTACTATTTTATCGTAAGACATGTACAAATGTAGAAATTCCGTCTATTCGAAACAAATCCCAACTTAGGTTGTTTTAGGCATAACAGTCATGTATCATAAAAAATTAGATGTAGATGGTTCGTGTTCACTTAAAATAACATAATAAATTGAAAATAGTATAATTGTTAACCTTAAACTCTGATGGCAATAATACAATCACAAATGAAAACTTAAATATGGAATATATTATATTTTATCATACATTGAATTTACTCTATCCAAGAAGTAACTATGTTTTAATTATTGTTACAAATCCTGTTTTCATTTTTCAAAATAGATACAACAGTGTATATCTCTGAGGATAATTTCCTCGTTATTGCACCAAACAGAATATTATGGAAGGGCGATCAGATTTTTAAATGCATTTCCCTCAGTTTTAGTTTGTAACCCGCGTTTGGTTTTTTTCTCAATCGATTTTTGAATTTCGAACAGCGCTGTTGTCTTTTTTTCAGTTTTGATGGAATATTGATTTAACCTGTAGCTAGGCCGATTAACTTTATGTTCACGCGAGAAAATTGATTTTCACTTTCCTATTGCTATTTTTTTCCCTACACTTTCCAAATTCATTTCAATATATTTTATGCATGAAACATTAATTGAGGGCATGAAATTACATGTTTAAAAAAATGGGTGCTGAACATTCTTGCTGAGAAGTGATTTGGCCAAGTTAAAAAAATGTCCAAAACTAGTATTATTTTTCCCAATAGTAGAACACTTCAATATTAAAAACATTTTATATAGAGCAGATGGGATTTTTCAAATTGAAATTAACGCCTGGAAAAAAATGCACTACAAAATAGTTTTGTCCTGTGGCTTAATCATGTCTATGATCATGATTTATAAGTTAAGATTTTGGATCAGTTTTGTTACTTGAAAGTGATGTAGGTTATATCCTTTGGACTTCTTGTACTTGGTGATTGACAGTAGAAATAATCCACAAATGTTATCCCGGCACCTGGATGCTGCTCAACAATGTGTATTACTCTTTCGTATTCTCTTTATATGGATTTTACAGTTTTATAACTTTCGCGTCTTCGTCTAATAAGTTTCCCCTCTGTTGATATGTTTAAATCACTGGTTCCTGACCAAAGGTGAGTAATAATTCTTATTGTTTGGCTCCAGAGATATATCGATGCACCAGGTCTATAGGTAGACTCGCTGGTTTTTCAAGCAAAACCCTTCCTATCAGATTCTAGTATCGGTGTTATAAATCTGAATTCACTCAGAATTAAGGGTTGCTCAGCCATAAAGACATACATGTATATCTGTTTCTCATTTGTAAAAAGGGTTTAGGAAAATATGCAATTTTAAACAATTTATGTTTTCCAAACCAGAAATATCAAATTTTTTTGTAGTCAATGTAAACTTTTCCATGCCATGTAGAAAAAGTAAAATCACAAAAATTCAAATCGTAAAGTCCCTTATTAAATGGCAGACTCAAAAGCTCAAACACATCTAAATAATGAATAGCAACTGTAATATTCCTGACTGTGAACAGACATTTCTTATATGGAACATACTGAAATAAGATAACTTTTTACTGTTTCCTAGAAATATTTCACAGTAATTGAGAAATATGTATGAAAGTCAGCAGTTTTGGTGTTTTAAACTAGAAAATGAAAGATTAAATTCAAGGAATATTGTCCTCTTTAAAACAAAAATCTATATCTCTGTTTAAAAACGTCCATTCGGGTCTCTCACATGCACATTCCCCTCTTTAATTTTACACAATAAAACCGTTTTTTTTTCACTGTTTGTATCCATAGTATAAATAAGTATAAATACACATAGAATTTGCTACATCTAGCATGCAGTCGCCCTCAACCTACTTTTACGAAAATGTTTGTGTTCAAACACTTTAGTGGTCTTTACTGAAAAGCATGAAATTACAGTTCAGATAAATTTGTGAAGGACTTTCTCAAGAAATATAAGTATTGTTTTTCTAATTGAAAATAATGTCTTTTTTGGATTCATAACAATAAATAATCATATATTTAGGCATTAGGTAAGGAGGGATTATATTCATGAATAAAATGTGTGCATCAATAAAGTTGCATGTAGCTATATATATAGACCCTTTTTTAAGAAGCGTTATTTTTCAGATAAGATTGTTTAGCTGAATTATAAGCAATTTTATTTGCTAATTGAAAATTAAGCGGAATAAAATATTTTAAGACAGCAGAGAAGATAATTCTGTTTTAATTGGTTATTACTAACCGACTTAAATAAAAGCGTAAGCTATTAATACTCTAAATGTATGATGTCTCTAGTCTGGTCAAAGGGTCAGAGTGTCCTACTTAATTAAACGATAAATTGTTGAAATTAGATAACATGTTTTCACGTTCAGAGAAATTTCACTTATGACCAATGCATGATTGGATTTTATCTTTCTTATTGGTCAATGATCTTGCGGGTCAGCACGAGTTCACGTGTAAGTGCATTGTGGTAACATCCTTTTAACTTTGTACTTCTTTGGCTTTACAACTATTTTGATCTGAGCGTCACTGATGAGTCTTATGTAGACGAAACGCGCGTCTGGCGTATTAAATTATAATCCTGGTACCTTTGATAACTATTTTATCATCAGCATTTGATGTGTTAACTCGTGATTCTTATCAAACAATTTGTTCAAAATTCCCACCCACATACCTCCCTTAATATTATCTTTTGAAGTAGATATGTATATATGTTTATTTATGGGGCAGATTTTACTCCCCACCTTTGCTATTCTTTGTCATTTATTCAATTGATATGATATTAGTTGATGTAATTTCGTATTATTGTGTATTATTATTTCATATTAAATATGAACTTTTATGTCAAATGTTTTATTTGCAAAATGTATTTTTTGCATTTTATGATTTTGAATAAATGACCTTTCTTCGTCAGTTTAGTTTTTATATCACTTTTGTCAATAAGCTTTTCAAAAACAAACGAGACAAATCATATGTTTTTGCGTGTAGACGGGTAACATACTAATATTGTTTTTGAGGGTTCCTCCTAATTTCGGATACCCATAAGTAAATAAAATATAAAAATTGTATACCATTTGGAAGAGGAACGTTAGGGCTTTGTGATGTCATATTTGTATGACGTAATCGACACCATTTTCGAATCGAGTAGACCTTGGAAGAATTCATTTCAGCTTGTAGAAACTAAAGGAAAAATATAAGCTCTTTGCGGCATAACAGATGAGAATCCATCGAAAGCGAGATTGTTTGTCATTAAAGTCTTTGTATCAATTATCATTATGGAAAACGAACTTGGAAAATGCTAGTAAAAATATGTAAAGTATGTTATCTAGTCAGAAAATACTACATGAACATCTGAACTGCATTTATTCATATCGCAGTCTCTTTTTTAGCATTACATAAAATCTAATTATGTATATGAGTCCCCACAGGGCTCCCGTCACAAAACTTTTAACTAACGTTTAACGTTAGTAATTTCGATGGTATTTATAGAAAACGAAGGAAAAAAGGGATTGTGCATTTCGGAACGGAGAAATGAAGCCAATATGATAAATTCCTAATAAAAAAGAAACGATAGTATGTCACAAAAATGGCATCTTCATTTTTTTTTTAAATACTAAAAAAACAGTTGTTACAAATCTTTAGAAATAAGTTTTGACGTTTTTGGCGTTCACCGTTTTTTTTTTTTTTTTCGTTATGGCGGTTTTTGAAACATATTTATTTTGTTATAAAACATCTAAAACTTAATTCAGAATATACTTTTTCTTTCAAATGTTTTTTCTTTCGTGTCATTTTTGTTAAGCTAATGAAACAGAAACTCAACAACAACAAAATTCTACATGTATATTTATATAATAGTTCTTGAAAAACTGGTCATTATCGTGATATATGGACTGCCCACAGGACAGTGGTATTGACTAAGATAGTGATAATGACTGAGCCAAAGGCGAGGTCATTATCGCTGTCGCAGTCAATACTTCTGTCCTACGGGCATTATTATGTTTATTTCATTGAGAAACCATGTTTTGGAAAATTCGAATAAATTCTAAATGCCTAAAGCAAACTCGAGTAGTTTTAAGATTTCTATGGCACAGAGTAAGGACCAGTCGTATTAATACTACCATTCATTTTAGTGCATTTTTTTCAGTATATAAATACTTAATCAAGTTCTCTTTAATTTTATAGTTAACGAAAACATATAATAAACAATTCAACAACTTAAATATAATATTCAAATCAGGAATATGTTTGATTAAAGATACATCTATCTTAACAGAGTAACCACGCCCAGCGGTCATTAACAGAGAAACCACGCCCAACGGTCATTATCAGACGGAAACCACGCCCCAACGGTCATTATCAGACGGAAACCACGCAACACCGGTCATTATCATGTAAAAGTTTGTTAACATCCGGTTTTCTGGTCCGTTTTGTTCTGTTAATGAACGATGGAATTTATTACTGAAGAATAATGAATTACATGTGACCCCTTTTTATCCAATAAGAGCATCTTATTCTCAACCGATATGAAATAAACAAAATTAATATCTTCAGTGGAGAACATTATTATCGCCTCAAGTACAACTAGCATATCATACGTAATGATTATTCGTATTAATTAAAGTATTGAAATACATGCATGTATACATACGAAAACGGACACACTGACCCATGTGTAAACAATCAAATACGGAGATATGTTATACGTACAGCTAATTGGATTTTTTATATTTCCAAACATAGGTTAAAATTTTTCCGTTTTATGATTAATATTTTAAAATTATATATGTATCAAATAAAAATCATCGATACTGTATGTTGCCTTACATAGATATTGATGAAGAAAGTTTTGGACATTAAATCAACATGTTGGATATTCAGGTTGGCATGTCAAATATTCAACTCAACATGTCTGATATTTTCAAGTTGACTTGTTAGATAATTATACTGACTTGACAGGTGTTAGGTCGACGTGTTAGATATTGAAGTCGATATAGTAGATAATTGTGTCACCATACCAAACAATGTGACTTAAATACAACAAAAACCGCAATCCAAGCTCTTTAACGCCATATACTTAATAGTAGAACAAAAAAATACTACCAGAAATAATCTGTTAGTGTCAAAATATATAAATAAGGAGATGTGGTGTGGTTGTCAATGAGAAATCTATCCACTAGTAAGACTTAAGTTCTAATGACGAAGACAAATGCAATTAAAGGTCATTGCATTGGTACCCAAGTAGAATCTGTAGCCGAATTTGGATATAAACAAATAATTAGGAACTATTTTAAAAGTTGTCATAGAAAGGTCCACAGTATGCCGCTGGTGGACTTTTGAAAAATCAAGCAGATATTGCCGTTATACGCGGACAATTTCGGATACGTCCGGCTGTAGAATTGTTAACTATTAACAACACCACGGTCATAAGCGTGCAATCGAAGATTTTTTAAATATGTAGAAGAAATTCCTAGAAATAGAAAATCGTTTAAACCAATAAAGGGGTTACGGATCATACATCGAGTAGAAACAAAAAATCTACAAACGGTACTAGTTCGAACCGTGTCATGCTATTGTGGCGGGTGCCTTGAGCGTGACCATTGTTAGTTTACTGATCTAGTTGGCATTTCCTTGGAAGTCAAAGTAGAGCGAGAGCTAGGATTCCAATTCAGAGGACGAGACATTCGTTGCTATGATAAATACCGGTCAAATTTTTGCAATTTATGTGATGATGAGGAAAATTGTCTCTTCCTCCTTAAAGCTGCATCGGGGAGCTATTGTTATGTTAACAGGAGAAGAAACTGATGAGTGGGGGTCGACTTTCCCTGATGGAACATCTGTAATTAATGGACATTATTTCATAAAGAAAAAAACATCACGTTTTACAGTACAGTCTTTTGAAAAATTAAAAAACAATTGTCTCAAGCGCTTCCGTGTTGTATGTATGTCAAGACAATGTTTTGAAAAGAAATAAGCTCATTTTAGGTTGCACTTTGTAAATACAGCTGTTTCTCAAACCACGCCTCTTTTGGGGAGATCTTGAATATTCATAGAAAATTAATTTTGTTTACATACTGGTTCCCAGTTATGCTCTCTGTGTTCCATCTCACAGAGACGTAACTTGGGAATGTTACCAGTAAATATACACGTGCATATTGTTTACATTGAAATCTGTGGTAACCTTTCATTCGAGGTAGGGGTAGTTAAGAATTTTGTTTACATACTGGTTCCCAGTTATGCTCTCTGTGTTCCATCTCACAGAGACATAACTTGGGAATGTTACCAGTAAATATACACGTGCATATTGTTTACATTGAAATCTGTGGTAACCTTTCATTCGAGGTAGGGGTAGTTAAGAAAATTAGTGTTAGTTTAAACTCTGAGAAGTTCAGGGCATATAAACGTTGAAAATATGCCGCTCAGCCCTATACTATTTTGACTTTTGAAAAAAATTGTGGTGCATATGAACTTTTAATTCTAGGATAAGAATTTTTTCAAAACTTCATCAAAAGTGGTACAGTTTTAGCCGTAAAAGGAGTTCCTATGGGAAATTGCATCGTCAATATTTACAGAAATGCAACCTATAACTGAAAAAGAGAATAATAATCTTTTGGAATGTGTTAATTTATGTGAACTGATTTATTGATTTTCATTTGAAATTTTTATTGTGTCACGGCACAGGATGAGAGCACTATAGAACTTTCTCAATATTGTATCATAAGTAAATATTTTTTGAGACAGAATTTTCTTATACTAAGCCAGAATGAAGATTTTGATATGCTCTTTTCAAATATATAATAAAAAGGAGGGGTCACCGTGCTATTTTTCAAGCTATGAGTCGTTGAAAATTGCCTAAACTTGGTTAGATTGTTCATGGGAAAACACATTTGTGTGCATAAAAAAAAATCTATGAGATAGAATTTTGAAAAAAATTGTGAAAAGATAGGTTTTGTAATATGTTTTAAGAAAATAAAAAGAAAAAATGGTGTCACCGAACTTGTTTTCTTGCTAAGAAAAAAATTCCCTATCTGTCCAGTATAATTTTTTTACTAAAAGAGTTATCTTCCCTTAAATGGCTCGTTTGAAAAAAAATGATTCTAAAAGCAAGAAAAATTATATTTGTTTAAATATTTTGGATTATACAATAAATTGCCAAGTTTTCTTTATATTATTAAACAGTCTAACCAATAAATTGCAAATCTGTCTTCAAATTTGCAGATTTAGGCAAATAACTAGACCGATTTTTTACTGTGATTGTTCAATCCAAGATGGCGGTATACCATGAATCTACCTTAAAAGAAGTGATTTAGAATGTATGACGCGTTATTTATCTTTTCTCTCGCGTTTGATAGCTCTTGCATTAAACAATAAGTATTTTGTTTGTGATATTTTAGAGAAATGCAAAATTTTAAAAAATTACTCGGGAGAAAATCACATGACATTAACGTACAAATTTACTTAAATTGTATTCTAAGGAACAGAAAATCGTTTCGTTGAGAAATCAAGAATGTGCCAAAGAACAATTAAATAAGATACCATCAACGACAAAAACAGGTAAATGAGAGAGAGAGAAAAAAATACAGAACAAAGTAAAACATAAAATATAAAATTGAGAATGGAAACGGGGAAAATGTCAAAGAGACAACAACCCGACCAAATTAAAGAGCAGACAGCAGCTGAAGGCCACCAATGCAGCGAGAATTTCCTGCACCCGGAGGCGCGCCTTTTATAACCATTCCATTCCCCAAAAAATCAAACTTGACAATCAAATATTGTTATCGTAGAATTTTGACAGACTTTAAAATCTTACAATCATTGAAAATACGCAAAAGTTAATTTGTTAAAGGTTGATATGAAAAAATTATACTCCCTACAGCCATATTTAAAGTTAAAAACAAAAAGAACAAGTATTAAAAAAATCTAAAAATTGTAAGAGTTTCTCCTCTTCAGTGCGCTTTTCATAATAAAAAAAAATCTTGTTTTTTCGACCGGTAAACATTATTTTAAAACAAATTGTGCATGAATGCATACAAATGTACGCGTGGACTTGAATGTAGCGTAAATCCCACAATTTCTGTTTTCACAAAACACCCTACGTATTCCTTATATATATTTCCATACACCCGTATCTCCTTTTATTAACAGAAAACCAAATATAACATGATTTTGACGTTAATAGTAAGTGCAGTTTATCTTATTTTTGGAACAATTGGTTTAAAGTTAGAAATTTAATATTGCTGCCGAGAATAGCACTATTGAAGAGTCTTTAGCGTAAATATTATCCTTGTGCATTTTAGAATACACATATTAGATATGACTTGTCCCTCAATATCAATAAGTAAATTATTTAGTTTGTTGTTTTCCTTTATGATAGAAAAGAAAGGATATCAGCTCATATTTCAAATACTGTGAGTTTTTTTACCGTGTTCATTTTAGAATACACATACTAGATATGACTTGTCCCTCAATATCAATAAGTAAATTATTTAGTTCGTTGTTTTCCTTTATGATAGAAAAGAAAGGATAACAGCTCATATTTCAAATACTGTGAGGTTTTTTACCGAATGATTTTTAAACTTAAATTTAAGTATAGAACAAAGGTAGCATGTTTATAATAATAGTTAATTATTTCCTCATAGCCGCCATTATACGTTCTGAAGACCTACATGTATTGATTTTAACTGTAAAAGCCAGCTAGGAAACATAACGTGATATCAGGTAAATGCAACAGTCAAAATTACTTGAAAATTCAATAGACACAGAAAAGTTTGAACTTATCGGTCGTAATCTGTGAAACAGATATTCCACATTTATATATTATTGTCAGTAACTCTTGATTCCAATGAGTATAACATACTGTATCGAGAAATCAAAAAAAGATTCCTTTTAATAATGAAAAAAATATATATATGACATTGGATTTTGAGGGTTCATCTTCCCTGATGTTCTTGTACTACCAAACTTCTGGGAAGCAATGCGCTTTAACAGCAATGCAAGGCATGTCGAATTTTTCAGCACAAGTCAGAATAAGGAACATTGCCTGACAATTTATTAGAACTTAGTACAAGATAGCTATAATATGTATGAAATTGGAGAATTTAATACAGAAGGCCATGCGGCTTTGATTTAGTGCCTCTTTCTTTATTTTTGATTAAGAGTGTTGAATCGTTGTCAGAAAACGATTTAAGTTTCCTAACCTTATAAAAAGTAACCATGCTTTGACTGTCTAAAATGCTGCAATTGGTATTTTTTTAATTGGCATTTGAATGGTCTGCTTACAGGTATTCAAATCAAAGCAATCCTTCAAGAATGTCGTTTCTAGGCTCTCAATTGTATCCTGCGTCTCAATTGTCACCAATGACTTACGTGTAAGTATTATTTCATTCAATTTAGTATATTTTAACTGAAATTCCTAAATCAAAATTAAATGCTAAAACACATCAAACAAATGGAAAACATCTATCATATTCCTGAACTGTTACAGGGATTTCCCGTAGAAAAAAGTGGATAAAACCTGTTTAATAGCTAGCAAAAGATTTCAATTTTTTACAGTCAAAACGTAGATAGCATTCCGTTAGATTGAGAGCAATGTGTGAGCAAAACAATCAGATAAAATCGGTGAAAAAAGTCAAACCTTGGGGAAAAGCAGTCACATTGTTTTATAATCTAAATCACTATTCAAACATGTTCGTCTTGTTAGTTTTCTGGATTAATTTTTACTAAGTCAAAAAGATTGAGTTAGCAACATATGAACACGTGTCTCTTCGAAGTCATTAATGTTGTCCATTGTTTTATTATGTTAAATCATAATGTTTTTTACAATAGAAAAGTTTGTAGTTTCTACTTGTTTTGACGCAGTTCGGTTTAGATCTTAGTATTATCAATTGTTGAAGACAAGATCTTGCATTGTAGAAGTCTTTTAGTTATTTTTGTTGTGTGTTTGCAATCTCTCGTCAACGTATACCTCTGATCTTATTGTTATATATTTCTTAAACGTATAAAAGTTTTGTCTAGTTTCTAACAATTGACTTGCTCGGTTTTAATACAGATAATTTATATTTAATCTTACGGTGCCAAATCTTGGTAAATTAAAAATTTTGCTATTTCCTTGTTTGGGGAACCTGAACGATACCCTAACACGTCTTGTTCTGATCACTTTACTGAATAGTTGAATAATCAAATATTTTTTTATTACTTTAAAGTATGTCCTACTAGTGCTTTCATTTTATCTTATTTTTAATATTCTGCAATACATTTTTTTAACCTTATGAGATTAATTGCAAACAAGGGCTTATTAGATTTTATCTTTGCTGTTTTTATGTTTTAATTGTGCTATTATTGTTTTATATGACATATGTATTTGTTGAAAAACTTACGTGTACTTTTGCATGTTTTTCCCTTTAATATGCTGAAGGCTGTTTTGTATTTTTTTTATTGACTTTGAAATGTTGCTATGCATCGAGGTTATCAGGTTAAAGAATTACCAGTTGATTTCACAAGGGAGAGATAAATCTGTATACACTCATTATATATTGATAAATGAATGTTCAGCGTCTATTGACATACTAGTACGATACAAATTATATACAGTTTTTTTTTTAAATATTAAGTAAAAAACTTTCCACGACCTTGTATCAAAAATGTTCTGTAACCGAATGTTTTCAATGTTCATATCGAATCCTGAGTAGGGTTGCATACAAGGTTAAATTTTACATAAATTATGATAGATTGGACTATAAGTGAAGTTATATAATATATTAGGCATTCTTATTGGGTCATATCTTCATTGTTTATAATGTAATTTTATATTTAAATAGTTATATCCCAGTTTTTTGTTTGTAAATTTTAATAAACAGATTTAAATAAATATAAAATATTGGTGCCAATTTTTACCATTTTGAAACATGCATAATCCTGACATCATTTTTCAACAGTTATTTTCAAGGAATAACCGTTTCACAGATGATATCGGATATGTTAAAATATTGAATTGAATTGAAATATGTTCCTTATAACATAACCACAATACCCTTCCCTTTTCACGAATGTGACCTACCTAATAAGACTAATTACCGGATTTGTAATAACATTAGTAACACGGCAGGTGCCACATGTGGAGCAGGATCTGCTTACCCTTCAGTAGCAATTGAGATCTCCCTGAGTTTTATAGTGGGGTTCATGCTGCTTAGTCTTTAGTTTTCTATGTTGTGTCTGTCTGTACTATTATTTGTCTGTTTGTCTTTTTATTTTTAGCCATGGCGTTGTCAGTTTATTTTCAATCTATGAGTTTGACTGTCCCTCTGGTACATTTTGTCCCTCTTTTAGACACCTATATCCGAAAGATCATCCTCTATTTTGTTTGGGTTTGTGTTGTTTAATTTTCAGTTTTAGAAGTGACGTTTTGTTTTTTTATGGTTGTTTTTTTATTTACTTTTAGATTGGCCCCTTTCGAAATAAATTCTTAATTTGAACAATAGTTTTTTCAATAAGTTTCTACCTTTTTATTTTTGTCTGAATTTGTTTGTTTGTGTCTGTTTCAAATTACAGGTTTGTTTTTATTTTCATTTTTACAAATTAAGACTAAAGTATTTTGAAGACAGGAGAGGTAATCGATAGCGAAGTCAACACTTCAAATTAATTTTTTGGTAGAATTTGAAAAAAATGATTTTATCAAGACATATCATTTACAAATTTAATTGCCAAAAAGTTTTTTAAATTGCACGTGTATTTTTGTATAATCAGCTGAATATAGATTTTCTGTTAAAACCAAGCGAACAATTTAATTAGCTCAAGTATTGACTGATAGGAAAAAAACTTAGAGAAGACCGAAAAAATAGTCAAGATGAACAACGTTATATTATTTATTTAGACGATTTTTCGTTTTGAATTTACTTGAATATGCAAAAATTAAAGCACTTGTCAAGATGGAATAGATTACAGATTAGCTAAATTATATATCGTCAAGGATCGTAGGATTCAGTCAAAAAAAAAAGTGCGTCTGACCAAGGTAGATCACCAATAAAGGTGATACACGGCTGAAAGCAAACATCAACAAAATGCAGGTTTAACATTGTTATGCTAATACTAAGAGTAATTATGAATTTAATATGTGTTTTAGTCGTGTATCACCTTCATTTAGATATCGATTTAGATTTATAGCCGACAAATGTTTGTGTCTCGCCGGGATTTGAACTCACACCTTTGATACATTATAGTGTAGCGTTGTCGTTTTTGTATGGATTCGTGTTTGTCGATGTGTTATTTTGGTAGCGTAAATTACGTAAAATCCACATTCAAATGGCACAAAGAAAACAAACCACAACACAAAGTTTCAAATCAAATCACTATGTAATCTGTATATCAGTTTGACATAATAAAACAGTTGAACAATAATCCTAATTCACTAATACAATATTACTCTCAACACTTCTAACTAACAATCTATCTTTTCTCTTACTCTATTCTCTCTCGCATCCCCTTATATACATAATTACAGGCGGTATCCCGACGGTTCCAAAGATAGGGTACCGGGCGGTTCTGTAGATACCGGGCGGTACCTCAATGGTTCTAAAGATTGGCTACCGGGCGGTACCTTGATAGTTTCAAAGATGGGTTTACCGGACGGTACCTCGACGGTTCCAAAGATGGGGGTACCGGGCGGTTCTTAAGATACCGGGCGGTGAATTTAAGTAATATAGATACCGTTCGAATAAATAAAAATACTGGGCATTGCCCTGTAGAAATGTAATTTAACCCAAATATATTAATAAAAAGATATCTTACATAATAATAATTATACTGTCAAACTAAAATCGCTACAATAGCAACAATCGCGAAGCCTCATGTCAAGCAATCTAGACCACTCGACCACATACGCTATATAAAAATATAACTTCAAAAGACGCAGTGTTACATTTACACGTAAGGCGAATCTACAGATGTACATTACACACGTGTTTTAAGCATATGTAGAAGTTATATTATTCTTAGTACACCATGTAATTGAATTTGTAAGCAATTTAACTCATCGATTTGTATGTACCGTATGGGATAATGCATTATACAGTCACAAGAAATCAGTATATCATACTACAAGTCTAGGAAAGTGACAGCCATACAATATATGGTTTATTTTTTATATATATATATATGTATCAACTATCTGTGCGGAATACTTAAATATCATTTAGACATTAGTAAATCTCTGCTTTTATTTATAAATTGCCGTTCTTTAGATTAATAAAAAGTACTCCCTTCAAGCATCTGAAGATGCAATTGTCTAATTTTTAATTTTTATCTATTTTAGAGCAACTTTTCTAGTAGTTGCGAGGTCATACTGGCACGGTAGCTTCCGTGTAGTAGCATTCGACGGTCTACAACTTTTTGATATTAATGTGTCAAATGATAATTTGCGTGGCATACAGCCTGGTTATACCTATCAGTTCCAACTTTTAAATTCTTGGGATCCTACCGTTGTTGCATCAATTCCAATTGCTGTACAAGGAGAATTCACTTGGGTTGATATTTTCCTATACGGCATGTTTGCTGCCTTGGGAAATATTGCTAGCAGATCATTCGGGACTATTTATCCAAACTTAGTCCTAGAAGAAAGGCCGTATATGATTGTTGGAAATACAATTCAAGCACCTAGCACACCTAGAGCCTTTCTTGTACAAGGACACTTGATTAGGAGGCAGACAGCGGATGACGGAAAAACAAGGTGTTTTATTAATACAGATGTTGGGGAAATGAATCTCCGATTTACCGGATGCAATCTAGAAATTTACAACGGACTACCCTTGGTCTATGATCCCAACCTGGTATTTCGCCACTATACACTAATACTTGTTGTTGCAGACCCAATCTCTAATCCATCGTGGAATGGAACAACAAGAAATTATATTCTTGTGGTGGCAATTTATTAAGATTTAACATGTAACTACAGATATGAACAAAATTCAATACATATGTTTGAAGCAAATATATAGCTACAATACATTTGAAAAGTGTTTGAAAAGTCGTTTACTAACTGTTGATGCATTTTTAACTACATTAACATGATAAAATTGTATATTAAGTTAACATTATTTACCTACATTAATTTAAAGAATATAAACTTTTTAATCCGTTATCTTTTTCATATCTCTAAATCTGAACAATTAAAAGGAGAATATAATTTGATTTTGAACCTTTTGTATTTGCTTGAGATAACCTTTTCTGAAAATATCTTTGCAGAAATTTACTTTGTGGGTCAAGGTTAAATTTCTAAAATTGTATTTTTTATACACGCTTTAAATAAAGGTGACAAATAAAGGTGTTTATCGAACTCTCAAAGTTTTTCTTTATTAAATGTAGAATTAGAATTATTGCCATTTCTACATAAAAGTAACCTACCAACAAGTATCAAACAGGGTATATCAAAAACTGAATTATTGATATAAATTTGAGAGAGATTCAAGACATTATTGAAATTTCGGGAACATATAAGAATAAGAGGCATAAGGGTAAACTTTATCTAAGCTTTTGTCCTTTTTTGGTCAGATAGATCTTTAATTTATTTAAATCTTATACATTTTTGGCTTTCAAATATTCGGCTTTTAGCATACCTGGTGTAGTCCAGAAATGCGCATCGTATGTAATTTATAACGTATCGGTTTGATTTTTTGATTTATTACAATGAATTGTTTGCTAATTGTTTGGATAATCGAGTCATTTATAAATTGGGTAAACTATGGCGACAGTAGTTTACTAATGTTCAAAACTCCTAAATCGGTAAGACAAAACCATGGTAACAAACAGAAACAGGAAAGCGCTTAGGGAGCAAGTCAAAACATCATACCTAGTTATAAATGTCTGATATTATTTAAACATTGACTTTTTATCAAAACGTCAGAGGAATGAGTCAACGAAGGAAATATAAACTAGAAGGGATTACCTGGAAACCCCGTTTAAAGCATTTGGAATATATTTTGGTCATAAATTAAAAAAAATTGAAAACGTAAACTGGGAGACATACAATTGATAAAGTAGATGAATGCTTTCATCTGAGTTTTTAAATTTTGAATTTGATCACATTTTGGCAATTGTCTGTACAAATTTTGAGATACATTGTATATAGAAAACAAAAAACAAACCAGATAAGTCTAACAAACACTTTGATAAAGAAAAAGAAGCGGGGATTACAATGATGTATAAAGTAGAATCACAAAAAACTGAACTTGAAGGAAAATCTATTCGGAAAGTCCATAATCACATGGCAAAATCAAATAACAAAACGCATCAAAAACGAATGGACAAGAATTGTCATATTCCTGACTTGGTACAGGCATTTTCAAATGAAGATAATGGTGGATTAAACCTGGTTCTATAGCGCTAACCCTCTCACTTTGATGACTGTCTTATCAATTTCCGTTATATTTACATTGACGCGTTAACTAAACAGACACAATAAATAAAATAGTCAGAATATGGGTACATCAGTTATCATCGTATAAAATTTTTAAAAGGAACAATTTAACAGAACACAAAAACATCTATCTACAAACACATTCATTGATTTGTGTGTCTGACGTCAGACGTTTTATACGTCACATAAATTGTAATTCATAATAGAAATATATCATAATGACATAAAATAGAACAATATCATACTGACGGGATCTTTTAAAGTACAGAATTACGTTATAAGAACCAAAGAAATACAAAGAGTCGCATATACAAAACACACCACCAAAAAATGAAAGAATACAAACACATTGACGAGAATGATGTATAAGTACCGATCCACGTCAAACAAATATCACATAAAACCATTCAACAGTAAAAGTAATATTAATGATAGAACAAAGACAAATGAAAGAACTATAAAACACGTCGTTAAGATGATAAACAACATCAGTACGCAAAATCTATACATCAAGACCATCGTGTATTGTTTGTGAAATTGATGCGGAATATTTATCAACAAGGTCTTAATTAGTACCTTCCGATGACGAGACGTTCTTTGACATACCCCTGGTTCATCAACTCTCTACTCAGACACTGATGACGTTTTACAAAGTCTGAGTAGGAGCTGCAAGCTCTTGAATATCGAATAAGTTGGGAAATATATATCCAATATAAAGGTGAAGTTGGTATATTGCTACTAAGGTGGGGAAATTTATAATTTCAAAATTAAAATCGTCTCGTTTGTCATAGATTCTGGTACTGAGATGACTGTGTAAGTCAAATTCGAGATATAAGTCTAAAAATGAAGCGGAGCAAGCTGTGTCTGTTGTTTCCTTAATCTCTAGTTCTGGGGGATATATTAATGGAACCCAATCAGAAAAGTTCGTAATGTTTATGGAAAGAACATCATCAATATATCTGAAAGTGAAATTAAATAATCTGGCTTCTTTGATCTACTTGTTTTTTACAAGTGTCTGAAGGAACTCCGATTCATATGAAAATAAGAAGAGGTCGGCAAGAAGAGGCGCACAGTTTGTTCCCATAGGAATGCCGACAAATTGTTGGAAAAGTCTACCTCCAAACTCCACAAATATGTTGTCGATAAGAAAGTCCAGTATACTGACCACTTGTTCTTCCGTGTAGCATGTTTTACCTTTTTGTTTGTCACTATTAACGAAATATGCCTTATGAAATCCCAAAGTAATAAATTTATAGCGTAGGCTACCATTTTTATGTTGAAAGGCATTGTGGATTATTACTTTTAGGCGATTTTTCAATTTCACATGGGGAATGGTATGAAATATGACACAGTTATTTGATTTCTCTATTAAACAAGTTAAAGCGTATCATGTTATTAAACTAATTAATAATAGTTTATAATTTCTCCTATTCATTTCAAACAGGAAGTTGATTCCTTTTAAAATATTTTATAAATGAAACTTTATATTTGTCAATGATATTACAGG
>CM034358.1:26056178-26066882 GCA_019925275.1 Mytilus edulis | reverse complement strand
AAACAAAACCCATCAAAGATACCAGCCTTATAATTGTGTAATTTGTACGTCAGTCGCGCGTTTCGTGCATAAAGCGAAGAATAAGATTATCAACACTTTTAAGCTCACCTGGTCCTCATCACTTGGCGTCCGTCGTCCGTCGTTAATTTTTACAACTACTGGCCCAAATTTAACCAAACTTGGCCACACTCATTATTGGGGTATCTTGTTTAAAATATGTGTCCGGTGACCCGGTCATCTAACCAAGATGGCCGTCATGGCTAAATATAGAACATAGGAGTAAAATGTAGATTTTTGCTTATAACTAACTGTGAAACATAAGCATTAAGAGCAAATCTGACATTTGATAAAATTGTTTATCAAGTGAAGATCTAACTGCTCTGAAATTTTCAGATGAATCGGACAACCGGTTGTTGGGTTGCTGCCCCTGAATTGGTAATTTTAAAGAAAGTTTGTCGTTTTTGGTTATTATCTTGAATACTATTATAGACATCATAGATAGAGATAAACTGTGAACAGCAATAGTGTTCAGCGAAGTAAGATCTACAAATAAGTCATCATGACCAAAATGGTCAGTTAACCCCTTAAGGAGTTATTGCCCTTTATAGTCATTTTTTTACCAATTTTTCATAAATTTTTGTAACCTTTTACAAAAATCTTCTCCCTGAAACTACAGGGCCAAATTTAACTTAATTTGACAACAATCATCATTGGGGTATCTTATTTATAAATTGTGCGCGGTGACCCAGCAAACCAACCAAGATGGCCGCTATGGCTAAAAATAGAACAGATGAGTAAAATGGAGATTTTGGCTTATAACTCTGAAGCCAAAGCATTTAGAGCAAATCTGACCTGGTGTTAAATTGTTTATCAAGTCAATATCTATCTGCCCTGAAATGTTTAGAGGAATTGAACAACTGGTTGTTGGGTTGCTGCCCCCAATTGGTAATTTAAAAAAAAAAATTGCCATTTTTGGTTATTATCTTGAATACTATTACAGCAATAATGTTCAGCAAAGTAAAATCTACAAATAAGTCAACATGACCAAAATGGTCAGTTGACCCCTTAAAGAGTCACTGCCCTTTACAGCCAATTTTTAACAATTTTCATTAATTTGGTAAATTTTTACAAAATAATTACATATGTTACTAATGGGCAAAGTTCATTATAAATTGAGATAATTGTAAGTAGAAAGAACGTTCAGTAAAGTAAGAACTTCAAACACATCACCATCACCAAAAGACAATTTTGTCTTGAATCCATCTGTGTCATTTGTTTAATATGCACGTAGACCAAGGTGAGCGACACAGGCTCTTAAGAGCCTCTAGTTTTATTTCTTGTTGCATAATGGTCATATCCGTGTCATAAGAAGAAAGGATACAAAGAAAATTAAGGTAACATTAGTTCAATTGAATAGAGACAAATAAAGGGTACACACAAGAATGTACAGAATCACATGAGATCAAACAAAAAATATTAGAAAAAAATAACCTAACCTGAGCCTGTCTACTTGCATTACAGAAGTCAGTAATATATAAACGTCTCTTACGAAAAAATTGCAGCGAATTTTACATGGCGTAGTTTGTTAATTTTCGACATATGATTTTGAATGTACCTCTAGTATCTCCCCCCCCTCTCTTTTGTGTTGAAAGAATTCCCTCTTTGGTATGTGGTTTTTCATCTCAAGGTCTGGTTGATTTAAACACTTGAGTTACTCATCATATTTACCTGTACAAGAATGATTTGTGGTCGATCAAATCAGTCAACGAAATTTTTCATCTTTGTTAAATTTCAATGTTGACATTCTATTCCCTAGAACCGCTTTACCCGGCTAACACATGCGATTAATGTTAAACATAATGGGTTAAACTGAAGTTCACATATATACAGATTCTATGAAGGCGAATAATTCACCAGATGTATCTTAACATGTTTCGACAAAACTGAACTAAACTAACTGCTTAAAGCGAGTAAATATTTCACTGTCGCACTTTCAATATTGATTGGACAAAAACAAATATCTTTTTTTTTATCTCGTAGTCAATGAAAATTTAAACCCTCACAAAAAAATACAAATTTTCTGTTCAGGAACTTTTTAATAGTTGTCTTTTATTTGAAAACAGCTGACAGTCTAAAGAAAGCCAACTTCCAACATCTTTTGGCCTTGTATATTCCTGATAATGAGAAACCATTGAAAACGCTCCTGGTGCATAACATTTATAAAGTATTATTACATGTCATTACTGGTATGCAAATTCGGATTCTTTTTAGATTTGATATCCTAAAATTTAAAAATATTTGATATTACGTATTTCATTACTTTAAAGAAATTTAAATGTATTGACTAGAAAAACGATTCATTTAAAAAATCAAAGCACCAAGGGCGCTGTAGGCAGTTAAGTAAAAAAAAGCAGAGGCAAACTTGGCAGAAGTTAAGACGAATATTGTTGAAAAATTGGTGAAAATATTATCTCAGCTATTTCTCAAGTATTGACTAATGTCTGTACCCTAAAATTTTCACTATCCAATCCCGCCACTTTCAAAAGTTATGTCCAATTATTTATTTTAACATTTTTATTAGTTTTTATTGTTTTACGTTTGTAATTCCTGGTCTTTTAAAGCTTACTATGCAGTATACATGTAGGTTTTGCTAATAGTTACAAGCTGCATGGAGGAATATACAACTGCTTACCAAATACCATTGACTTTTCATAAGTTGTCCTTTTTAAACAAACCTTTGGTTTTCTAGTTTGAATAGTTTTACACTAGTAATTTCTGGGCCCTTTATAGCTTGTTGTTCGGTGTGAGCCAAGAAATTAAAAGTGACAAAGTTTATCCAACTGCACACCAAATATCATTGACCATTCACTAGTGGTTCCTCAATAACTGACCTAATCAAAAACTAATACATGTTAGTCAATAGACCATGACAAAGGGGGTGGGCTAAATATTCTGGTAATGAGATATACCTGCATTATTTATGTATGTTCCTGTCACAAGTCAGGAGTCTGTAATTCAGTAGCTGTCGTTTGTTTATGTGTTACATACAGTTGAAAGGGGTGTATAGTCCGCGTTTTTTTTACCCGGGAATGAAATTTATGGAAGGGGTGCGGACTTAGTCCTATAATATATGCCTTCGCATTATATATTCACTATTTAACGTTTTCATGCTGATATTTTCATTTTTTATTTAGTGTCTCGGGTGGCACAATGATAGTAATTTTTTTTTATCACAACAGCAAATGGAAATAGTGAATAAAACCCCCAAGGTCATATGTTATAGGACTAGGTGCGGACTATGCAGTACTATAGGATTTCATGACATTTTTTTTCCAGAGTTGGGATACGATGTTGAACGAGGTTTGGCCAAGTAAACAGAAACATCATGTGTTGTCAATGTTATAATGTATTCTTGACAACTCTTTGTATTATTTAGAAATAAAAGTATTCTTGACTACTCTTTGTTATTATTTTTAAATAAAATAAACAATCTAAGAGGGTGGTAAAAGGGGTGTGCTTGCACGAAAAAAACGTGAAATAAGACATAATTTCACGTTGAACATGAAATAATTTCTGTCATGAACGTTGCACGAAAAATAAAGACTTTGATGTGAACCTTTTGTGACTGAGTCACTGTCTTCTTGTAATTATAAACTCTGTTTTACTTGATATTTCCGATTTAGTTTACACATTTATGATATAAATGGTTTACAGCTTTTAAAAAGGTATTTCTTGACGATTCCTGCCAAGTGTTTGAATTTTATTTGAAAAATACCGAGCACGGAAAATAAGCATTTGAAAATCACGATGCACGTAAAATTAAATTATAAGCAAAACACGTTGAACGAGGCATCTGTCTTGCACGACTGAACGTGAAATAAAAAAGTAAAAACATGTTGAACGTGAAATAAAAAACGGCGATCACGTTGCACGAAAATAACCCTTTACCACCCTCATCTAACAGTGTTGACTTAGTAATTTGCATAAAAATCAGCCTTTGATCGAATGTCCGCTTTGTTTCGGATTTGGTAAAATTTGTGTCATTGCATCTTAACAGTGTACATGAATCCTGAATATCAATAAAAGATGAACCCTTCAATGGTAAAACCATTATAGTCAAGATAAAACCTAGTGAAATCTTCCCAAGATCGATTTCGTTTAATGTTATTCACGTGTGTACAGTACAAGTAAACCACGATGCGCCATTTTGAATATGTGTGATTAAAGTATCAAAATTTTCGTATTCCGACTTTTTGTGTTTAACTCTTACTTATCGACTTAAATAAATCAAGACCTAACATTTTTTAATTGTTTATTGGAACCATTAATACTGAAAGTGTAAACCTGAAAGAAGTGGAATTTTGTATACGAAACTATATTTCCAGGTGAAAGGTCACATTGTACAGGTGTATCGTCTTACATGAATGAGTTTACAGGTTTGTGTGTAAAGCAATTAATTATCCATGTCAACTTTAGATTTTCGTCTAAGTTCAGTATTTTTGTGATTTTACTTTTAACTAAAACACGATAAAGGAAACCATCTTGAAATGACCTTAATTGACATCGACACAATCTATAAATACGTATTCAAATGAGGTCCCGATTGACATTGCAATGGCCCTGATCGAGTATGTTTGAGGGTTTACACGATACATAGCAAGTATGGAGACACGATGACAAATAATAACATCAGCTTGCATTAAATAATTAAATAAAATACATATCTTCATACAATGTAGAAATAAAATAATCAAGTATTCTTACAAATTCAAGACTTATACAGAGAGGAAGTAAGACAATGCTTTTAAATATTTACCTTTAGTAGGATGGAATCCACCAAATTCAACGGCGTAATAGCCGCAAAATAATATCCATGCGCCATTCATGCCATTTGGCAAATTATAATGCCTTCATTACAAACATTTTCGGCGATAAAATTATTCTTACAATAGTTCACTTACATCTTCATCAAAAGCACAGACGATAAAAAGCTATGCTTAACTTTTTAGTTCGCACTTTTTCAAATGGGGAACATCAATTGTTTTGGGAAAATCGACGATCATTTAAGGTAATCTTCCTTATATTTATTGTTTTTTATAACAAAAAGTGTGAAAAAATGTCTAATAAGTTATAAGGAATCTACCAGACCTGCCAGTTCAGAGCAATGACACTTTTTCAAAAATTCCCAGAGGGGAACCCAAATCTAGGGTGCTCGCATAAGGCAGCTTAACTGCCTAAAAAATGGGGTCACAAATCAGATAGGCGTGAAGAAGAAATGATCGATCAACGAGAAGTAACTAGTACAGTATCGAATTAATTACTAGGTTAATTTATTTTTAGAAAAATGCAAACGATTTGCAAGGATGCTCGAGCAAGGATGCATTATCATTCCTACTTATATTTCAGAAAAAAAACTATGTTCTAACATCATACATTATATTGATTATACATAACTGTAGAGTCTTATACAACAAATCTTAACCACATTAGTACAAAAGGACATCTATTTCTTATGAACAATCTTTTAATTTTCCTTAAAACCTGCATATGATAATGATGATGATCGCCGACAAATTATTGATAAAAATTGTCAGTTTGTCCACTTCGCAACTAAAACGTCGCGGAGTGGACCGTTTCGCAGTGGTCGTCTTTGCATGTTAGCAGCCGTTGTTGATACACATGATTTCACAGATACATGCACTTTCAACTTAGTACCTTATTCGGCCTTTATATATGTGTTTGATTCGAGCGCCACTGATGAGTCTTTGTAAACGAATCGCGCGTCTGGCGCAAATACAACTTTTAATCCTGGTATCTAAGATGAGTTTATGTTATGAATATTGTTTTAGGCAAACTATACAACTTCTTTACCACCATGTTTTTTTTTGTGATTGAGGTCGATTTTTTTAAGGGCGTTGTGGACTATGAGCGTTTCGTAAGGGACATTTATCGTTACAAGATGGCGTTTGGAAGTATTTCTTGCAGTTGAAATTTCAAATTAAATAGGTAAACTTTATCAAATCATTTATATTGACAAATTCCTGAAGAAAAACCTCCCTAAAAAGGGAACGTGCAGTTTTTATCCAAAATAGTGGATATTTAAGATCTTTATCAGTGTTTATTTCGTAGCAAGTTAGCAAGAGACAGCTTTGTTTGGTCTTCTTTTTGAAAACTCCACTTCATATGAACGCATGCCCAATTACTCACATACCATCGCTTCTGAAATTCTATACTTGTGTTCTCTCTCTAATTTTTGGCGGACGGGTTCTTTTATTTCTTAAACTAACCGGTCAAAGATCATTTACATCAACACGGCACAATTATCCTTTTTTTATAGCTTGCCAGCAGTGTTCTATGCATGTTTGACCTGGTCATGGAAAATTATTTTGCATCGTGGAATATTCATCCTATTCTAAATAGGAAACCTTATCAACTTCCGG
The DNA here is from genome assembly GCA_019925275.1 of Mytilus edulis. NCBI lineage: Eukaryota > Metazoa > Mollusca > Bivalvia > Mytilida > Mytilidae > Mytilus > Mytilus edulis. The sequence goes on along the minus strand of CM034358.1, from coordinate 26,060,442 downwards.
TGTCTTATGTTTAATTAAGATCTTGTAACACCTTCAAATGACAGTTTATCAAAATTATTGGCTTAAGCTTAGGAAAGCTAAGCGTTGGAACCAGTTGTAAAGCAATAACAACATTCAATGATAAACATGGATCCGTGACTCTGAACAGAGTTTTTTTAAAGTGTGATATCTATGATAAAAAATTTAAGAAGATAAATATAAAATGTTATACTAACGAGATATGCCTAAATTGAAAATATGACATTTATCATTTATATTCTGCTTGTAATTAAGTTAACGCTTTAACTCCAGATAGGAAGAACCGCATACTGTGCTAGCATTCAAAGATGGAAATTCTGCCCGGTCGATGAAGATGATAACGTGCATCTTGCAGATTAGCGAATGTAGATAGGAATAACATATACATGGGAACATTCATGAACTAGTGGTCACGTCATTCAAGCTGAAAGGATACAATAATTATCAAATGTACCAGGCTTATAATTCGACACGCCAGACGCGCGTTTAGACTATACAGTACTCATCAGTGAAGTCTAGATCAAAATTAGAAAGCCAAACAAGTATTTGAGGACCCACAATTCCACAAATATGAGCCTAGTTTCTGTTGACATAATACATCAATACAAAATGAAAGAACAAGATAACAGAAAATTAAAATTAGAATATCAAAAAGTCCAAGGAATTTACCTTATCAAATGGCTAAACCAAAAGCCCAAACACATCAAACGAATGGAAAACAACTTTCATATTCCCGACTTGGGTTGAACACTCACAGACATGTTTACTCTCGGCACATTCTGTATGGGTCTGTCCAAAGTCAGGAGCCTGTAGTAGTGCTTGTCGATGGTCATACCGGTATTTGTTTTTTCGTTTTTTTTTTAAACCCCTTTTCTATTTAATTGTTTCATAGTTTTCATGTTGGGGCTTTATAGAGCCGACTATACTTTATTGGGTTTTCTCATTGCTGAAGGCCGTACTGTTACCTATAATTGCTAACATTAACTGTATTTAAACTTTGGTGGATATTTATCTCATTGGCAATCATACCACATCTCCTTATTTCTTTATTGAACCATGGAAGTTCCTTATGTAGAAAATGATGGATTAACTTGGTTTTATAGATTACAGTGTTCTTATTGATCAAACTATGATAACCCTAATAAGACGCAGAAGTAGATTACAGATCTTTATACTTCATAGATCGATTGAGAAGATATATATTAAAGAAAACAGTCAACCATTGCCCTCCTTTTGAGATGTATACATACATTTTGTAAATCAGTCAAAAGATGTTCTACAAGTATCTCCAGTCCCTCATCGTTCATTTGATACCTAAATTTTTGGTGGGGTTCGTGTTGTTTATTTCTTTAGTTTTCTATGTTGTGTCATGTGTACTATTGTTTTTCTGTTTGTCTTTTTCATTTTTAGCCATGGCGTTGTCAGTTTGTTTTAGATTTATGAGTTTGACTGTCCCTTTGGTATCTTTCGTCCCTCTTCTTTTACCAAAATGTATTTCTCATAGTTTAAATCCTTTATGACGGGGCCGATTTGTTGGTGTAACATCTGACAAAGTCTATCCAAATTATTTGGCAAAGAATGACGCTCCTATGCTTTTCTACTTTACGACAAAAATCAATTGTGTGCAATGTTTATTCATTCATAAAACAAGTTGAAAGCAAAGAAACTTTAAATAGCTTTATTGAATATTTACATAAATAATAAACTTAAATGAAGCCAGTCGTACAAACTTTCAAATAACTTTTACTCACAATGCATACTAGAACTTTATATTATATTCAATTTCATTTTGTGTATATATACAATGTTCAACATTCTAAAATGAAAACACATGTTCTTCTTTAAACCAATACTTATTGAACTCTGTACGTACGATATCGTTCAACCATTTTATAGGGTTTTGAAGAAGATAAACTCAGTACAATCACTATTGCCGAATCCTTTAACTTACCAATTAAAACATTAGGAAAAAATATGCATCTTTACAATCATATACATATATTTAACATTCAGGGGTTGTGCCTCTGGTCTATAGTCGAAGTAAGATACACATTCAACATGATTTGATTATCTAAATAAGTGAATTTACCATACGAGTAACAATTACTACCGTAATATGTTCTATGTATCCGTATACCAATTAAAATGTAGATAATATGTGTTCATTTTAAATTGTAACATAATAAAAGTGAAAAGAATAAGTGTAAGAATTAAGTCTGATTGTATTAATACAATCACAAACATAAACTTAAAGATGTTAAATAAGGAATATATTATATTTTATAATACATTGAATGAAGTAACTAGGTTGATAAGTTATTGTTACAAAGCCGGTTTTCATTTGTAAAATAAATAACATAGTTTATCACACAGGGAAAATTGTCCCTTTATTGCAACACACTGTTTATTGAATTGACATTTAATTGTTGGCTGGGGTTCGGGTTTAACATTGATTTTCGATTTGTTGTTAGATGGATTTAAATATGGTGCCACAGGAAATTCATTTTTACTGTTCTGCACAATTATTACCTGTATATTGATGGAAAAAAACATTTGTTTTCATTCTGTCCTGGACAGACTGTTTCTGTCCTAACCAGCCCGTCCTTCCTTTTCCTTATAAAGTTATGACTTCCAGTATGAATATCTTTATACACCACTTGTTGATTGTCCATTGCTCAGTTAAAACCGTTCCGCTTTAGCATATGATATCCAGAGGGCATCAGATTCAAAACCGAGAAGTGTCTTTTGTGTAGTAAAGCAATGACGAAATACATTCTTTTATTTAGATTAAACCTAACTTTACTAAGAAATGAGGTTGATGAAAGATTATCTGATTGATTTTCTTCATGATATGATTCTTTAAGACGACATGTATGGGTTGAGAGAGATAATTTTGTTTAAATTACCATTGCATTAAAAAAAGACAGTTTCATAAATTCTTATAAAAGCATCTTTTGAAACAGAATTCAATTAATCCATGTCTTTTAGGTTATAATGTATTTCTGAAAACGGTTACCATCTATAAACGATAGTTAAATGTATGAAATGATAATCTGCTTAAGATTTATGAAAAAATAATATATTCAGAATTCATACCTTTACAAATTCAATGAAAATTGCGTGAAACAGCTTTATTAATGAACAGAAATTATTAAAATCTCATCAACATACAAAGCTTACAAATGATATGTTAATGTTATGAATAAACTCATAATAGATACCAGGACTAAATTTTGTATGAACATTTCTGTTTGAATAAAGGAAATTTAAAGGGGAGTCATTGCATTCATATTTTTTAAATAAATTAGTCTGGATATATAAAATGATTGTTTTTAAACAGTGAAAAAGACTAATTAAGCGTTACGTTTCACTTCAAAATCACAGTTTTTCTAAACTTGCGAATACATCAGATAAATTGATATCTCAAGACAATAGAAATCACCCAGTACCTGTATAATATTTTCATAAAAATATAAAAATGTCACAACAGTAAAGTGTCATTTTTAAACGAAATATCATACTGTGGAATCGTGATAACACAAAGCTAACAAATGTTATTGCATGTTTCTGAGAGAGAAAAAACAAGTATCAAGTTTATCCCTAATATCTCAAATTGAACCATAGAAAAACATATGTTAACTTACCTTGAATGTATCGAAATATCAATCATTACATGTTTTAAATGGAAACTAGTTGTATAACAAGAAAAAATCAGACGTAGCTGAACATATCAAGTATTAATTCCATGCTATGAACAATATAGTTTAAAATTTTCAGTTCAGACGTTTTCAAATTAAATCAAGCAACATTGTCAAGCAGCTTTTAACTGCAAATATTTCAGAACATAATTCATCTAGCTTAGAATACTTCATGATCAATGTATGAAAATGTTTGCATTTCTTAAATAAATATTAAAATCAACTTTCATCTTTGTTGACTTAAGTAGTAACTACTTTAGTAAGTCCTATGTCATATGATGATATACAGGGGATATACGTAATGTGAAGAATGGTCTATTGGCTATGAACTGTTAACTCTATCTATCACTACAGCAATATGTAGTATAAACCAACACAGTTCCACCTGTTCATCTACGAGGTATATATAAGTTCTTCTGTAAGGAGGTAAAAGCCAGTCATTACTGTCATGAATATAGTTCTGTGCTCTGAAATGAAAAAGGCAAACGATTGGAACAGTGTGCCATTAAACCATAATGCCAATACAATTTAGTAAGTGAGAATAATAT
>CM034358.1:25996221-26056078 GCA_019925275.1 Mytilus edulis | reverse complement strand
TTCACCTTTGGATACTGATATCTCGTCTTCCTTGAAAGCCATATAATCACAGACTACGGTACCAACATGTATAGTTCCGTCAGCAAGCTGAAAGATAACTTTTTAAATGTACAAAAGTGCATGATAGGGAATGTCAAAAAAGGTATAAGAATTCAGTATTGTTTTCGTCTAGAGAAATATTAAGACTACGAACATGAATTAAGACATTAGAAACAAAACTTTAACCAGGTCGTCCTAAACAGGATCAATAATTAAAAGAGATTTAAGGAGTATGGATAAAATGATTGCGAGTGTTGTTGGTGATCGTAGTTGTTTTCAGCAAAACCTTTCTGAAAGTTGGGCCCGCAATGCTCTGGTTTGACCTTCAAATGGTTAATCCGAGCGTCGCTATAAATCAGTCTTTAATAGATTGAACGAGCATCTGGCGTACAAATTTTATTCTGTGCATCTTTGATGAGTTTATCTATCCTTTATTTTTTTATTTCAGTCTTTTTATAGTTGCTATGCAGGTCTAGGAGAGTGTTTGTGTCCTGGATATTTGCTGAAGTTTCTAACACGAATTAAAAGTTTGCCTTGTTTGTTATACAGACATATGATTATCAGAAATGAAGAGGTCTCTGCATTATATCAGAGTTGGTTTAACAATGATTTCCGATTGGTCAGAAAAGGTGAATTATATGTGAAAAGACTAGATATAGACAGAAGCAATCATACTGATTTTCATTTACATGTTATCTTGGTAGAATACCCGAGGGTACCCTTCAGAAGTAGCAGACCATCAAAACTGGAATATTTTAAATATTACACTATATCTGTAATTATTTGATTTCTAAAATATAATTGTACTAAAAGTCAGAAACTATAAAAGTGACAAATGACCTTGGATGAAACTGGCAGTTAAAGCTGTATCCTTAATCAGACCCTTCAGTATCCAGTGCTCGTTCATCTTTTGTTTTTAATATTCTTGTTGAAAGTAAATCAAGTGAGCTCTACCAACGACCACATTTATATAATTATAAAGTGTTATTTTATATGCATTCCTTCATACATAGTTGATATAAAAAGTTGTTTGCTGTTCTGTATAGGCCGACTCTTGTGCTTTCGAATTTTTAAAAATTTTGTCACATCTGTATATGCTTTTTTTTTTTTTATCTCTATTTATGTTTTGAAATTTTACATAAGCTGTATCTAATGCTTGGAATTTTGTTTATAATTTTTTGCTATTCTGTATAGGTTTTGGGCTTTCAAAGTCTTTGTATTTTGCTCTCCATTGTAAATGATCTTGTGCTTTCAACTTTTTTAGGTTTTTTTCTAATCTGTATAGGATCTTATGTTATAAAAAAAATCTATTTTGGCGGTGTTATAAAAAAAAATCTATTTCGGGGGTGTTCTGTTAAGTCTCTTGAGCTTTCGGGTGTTTTATTTTTTTTACTTCTATATATTCTGTTTAAGCTCTTGTGCCTTCAAGACTTTTATGCTTCCGGACGTTCTCTTTTTCGTCTCATGGTTTTTAATGTTCTTCTATTTTTTTTGGCTATTCTGTATAGAATCTTATGCCTTCAAAACATTTTCTATTTGGCTTTATTGCAAAGGCTCTTGTGATTTCAAACATTTTATATCATTTTCTATTCTATATAGGTTTTTGTGCTTTCAAACATTTTCTACTTTTGTCTTTTCTGTATATTGGGTCTTTTTGCAAACTTTTATCCGTTTGTGCTATTCTTTGTATGCTATTGTGCTTTCAATCTTCTTCTAATTATAGGTATTCTGTATATGCTCTTGTGATAAAAACCTTTTCTATTTTTTCATATTCTGTTGTACTATCAAATTTTTCTATTTTTGTCTATTTATATGTTTAGGCTCTTGTTGTATAATCTTTTCATGGTTATATCACATGTTTTTCACATGAAAATTCTTAAATTTGCATATAAAACTACTTTATTAAATAATGGTATCATGACAAATACATTCAGTGCACTAGTGTTATGTTGAAATCAATGGGAGTTGAATTATGTCAAAGTAGTTTACCGATGTTCAAATCCAAATAATCAATGAAAAAAGAATGATCAACAAGGCAACAAAGAAAAACTGAGAAAATCCAAAAGGAATAAGATCAGGTGCATAAACAGGGTAGGCATCTAAAACTATCCATGCAAGGGAACTAATGCATCTGTAACAAATGTTGTAAGTACTTATAATTAAATACTATGATTAAGAATGCAAAATGTTATTGTATATCCATTGAATACCAGTTAGTATCAGCCCATGTATCCACTTTGTGTAATTAAGGATTACAATTGTCAGGGCAACACCTCTAATTCACTTTTATGTAAGAATAGTGTTATATACGGAACCAGTTTTGTTAGCAATACAATTTACATTAAGGTAACGTCATCTCTATGATATATATTCCAAACTTACAACCCAAAATCTTGATATGGAGATTAAAAGTTTTTTTTGTGTGTATATTGACAGAACATGCACTTCACAGTAAACTTTCTAGAACAAGAATTCATACAAAATAGTTAAACAGATGTTATAGCCCATGAAAGCCAGGTAATCTGTATGCCCTTTGCTACTACATACGAAGGGAAACAACCGTATTGACAAAATGCCAATGAGACCGAATGACAAAAAATTAAGATACCTGTAGCATGCATGATATGCTATCTACATATGAAGATGTTCTTATTAGTCAGGAAAAGGAAAGCTACATAGCCTTTCAAGTATTGGTATCAATAAAAAATCCTTGTTCAATTTGATTTACTCAAAATAAAAACACTTTTGGGTTGAATATGGTTATGATTTTCTAGATTATGGTATCTTTTAATCCTCACAAACTTTAGTTTTTTAGTTTTGAGAGTATAGGATGAAGGTTAATTTTTCTAGGAAGAAGCTATACACAATGAAGTCACTATCATTTAATTCTTACACAGGTTATTAGATTTGAAATGTTGACAGCTCTATTTTTTCGATGATGACATATCTGAATAATGAAATAAATATATGCAATTTGTAATTCTGAATCAATCTTCCTTGTACAGTGTGGTAGTGAAAGGCCTAATATGATATGAATGTGGTCAGTAAATTCCATAGGGGGTGAGAACACACTGTAAAACAAGTTTGACAGGTGGCCTGTTACCTATCAAAGTGATAAATCTTCAATATCAACAACCTACTTCCATTGGTCTTTACAAAAACAAATGCCATCAATAACAACTTGTTAGCTTTTAATGTGTTTTCTTACTACTTTTTATCATTCACCTTCAATTTCTTCTACAGTTGTATTGATGAGACATTTCAGAAATTCCCTCAATGCTGTGTTGTTTTTAAAAAGGGACATAACATCTATAGTCAAAATAAAACACACCCACTAACCCCTTATTAAATATACAGGGTCTCCACATGTTCCATTTTTACAAATGATATTCATAGAGGTGTATAGAGGTAAAATATATGAAGAACTATTCTCATCCTGATTATGACAGTAACATTATAAACTTGATGTCAGTCATTACTTCGGCCTATATCAATCATGCTGATAATAGTTATCAAAGGTACCAGGATTATAATTTAGTACGCCAGACGCGCGTTTCGTCTACATTAGACTCATCAGTGACGCTCATATCAAAATATTTATAAAGCCAAACAAGTAAAAAGTTGAAGAGCATTGAGGATCCAAAATTCCAAAAAGTTATGCCAAATACGGCTAAGGTAATCTATGCCTGGGATAAGAAAATCCTTATTTTTTTCTGATAAATTGTACCAATATAAGGCTAACATATATAGTCAGTATATAGTTAGTGAAATCTGGTTTCTCTAATGGTTTTCTAGTGACAAGGTTCAAGATTGAAACTTTCACTCTGTGTACTGTCTTGCATTTTATATTTATTCATACTGAAGTATTCTATAGCACTAACAAATGTTTTGGTTATTACAAGGCTAATACAACTACAAGTAAGACAAAAACCTTCAATAGAAACACTTGTTTATTGTCTCGCTTTTTTGACAAGCTATAAATAGCAGTTTGTGAACACTACATATTTTTACATATCAGATGAACACAGTTTTGAAACTCATACATATCTTACCATATTGTTATCAGTGATATTGACTAGTATCCGTATTTCTTAAGATTTTGAACCAAAAATATTTGCTTGTTTGATATCTGACCCAAAATAAAAAATTTGAAAAAAATAAATAATTGAAGTTAGCAATCTATCTATGTTTTTTGCTATTTCTGATATTCTCTATTAAACCAAACTGATTTTTTTACAAAAATATTTCTAGATTGACATAATTTTATCTTATTAATCAACAAATTACTTTTGATATTTGAGATAAATTATAACAAGAATGCATTCATATAATGTCTATAGTTTTACAAACATCCATTTAAGGATGAATTTGATGAACCAGTTGGGGATGTGTTACATCCCTCACACTCACAGAAACCTATTTAGCTAAGTTGGTAGTTAAATACTGATTAAAAATGTAATCTTACAAAAAAAAAAAGTAAAGTAATATTTGCTAACTTTTTTTTAAATTAGTTGTATCTCAATTTATTTCTTCTGCATGATATTAACTGAAACTCCTGAATAAATATAAATCAGAAAAAAACCAGATATACTGCAAGTTATTAAGTTATAAAATATAAGGTAAGATTTCAAATTTTGAAAAATCATATTAAAGGAAAGATAACTCTATCTAACCGTAACCTTAAGCTTGGCAACACCACTGACAACAATATAGAGAGTTGAAATCTTACACACTGTTCTCCTGTTAACAGTTTATTTTTAACACACTCCTACACATAAAATACACATACATACACCTTGTACACACATACATACAAATAAATACACAATAATTTCTACATAACTTTCTAGATCACCTACAATGTCAGAGTCTTTATACAAAGTTTTAAATATCACATTTAGTTTTTTTAAAATGTTAAAATTATTGTAAAAAAGTTTTTTCTAACAGTCATTTACAAACAAATGTACAAAAACAAACAACCACATGATTATAGAAGTTCTGTACCCATACTGTTACTCAGATAGTTATATACTCAGAAACGTCTGTTTACTTATAACATCACCCCAAAATCTACTGTTTTGAAAGAAAAAATTGGGGTAACCAGTCATAAACTTAGAAAATGTCATGACAACATTATATACTCAGAAACCCAAGTTTAAATTATTACATCACCCCAAAATGGAATAAAATAAAACATGTTTTGGGTTGAGAGGTAACCAGTCATAAACTTAGAAAATGTCATGACAACGTTACAACATATTCTAATAAATCAACTGGCTTGCTCTTCAAACAAATGCTTTCTGTTACAGAATAAAGAATTCAACCTTGCTACAAACCAAAATCAACAAATGTGATACTGTTATGAAACAAGTTTTTAAACAGGATTTTCATTTTTTCTATAAATAAAATTCTTTTTCTATAAATAGGCTGCATAAAAAATTCTGATAGTACTATATCAATATTTTGTTTCGCATTCCATCAAAACAAAGAATGTTGCTTGAACTAACTGAGGGGTGATGCAATAAGACACACACATGGGTTTCTGGGTATGATTTCAACAAAATGGATTTTTTAAAACTATAAAAATGTTGATAATTATGTTTTGCTATAACTTCTATTGTCATGGATTTCTAAAGAGATAATCTCTTAAATTTGATCATTATGAAAGTGATCCAAGTGTTTTATAATACAGATATGGCAATGTTCAGTGTGGTCGTGAAAGATTTAGATTTAAAAAAAAATATTTCATAACTTTAGAGCATATCGTAAAGTTCAATTAATACCTTAAAACACTATACAAGTTTGATATACACATCAATTCCTGACTTAAGATATTTGCTTTAGGGAGGTCAAGATCAATTTAGACAAACTTAAAAAATCATAAAATAGGAAAGTCTGAATGGGAAGTCCCCAAATTTTGCATTCTTTAATTTTACAAGCCATTTTTTCTAATCTTCTTTTTTTGGGGGCATTTTTTTTCTTGATTATTGTTCAAAATATTTTTAGGTAGTATTAATCCATTATTATCTATTCTGTAAACCCCATCAGACCCTTATATAGTCCTACAGATTTGTTAGCATATAAACCATGCTATTTCACTTCAAAATCAAAAGCATAATGAAAGATAAAAATAAAAATATTACTGGAAACACAGAGGAATTTTTTGATTGAGCATTTTTAACAAAATATGAAAACTGATAAATTAATTAAAAAATCATGAAAACTTAAAAAAATATTATTACCCTGAAACAGTTCATTGGTTTAAATTATTTCTTTTATTGTAACAGAACATTGTGGAAAGATAACATTGGATAACCTTTAAATGTCCCTATTAATTTCCTATTAAAGCAACTTTCTAATGTAACAGTTGCCAGCTTAAATTCTTTCCCTATTTTTTTGGCAATTTCACCAAAATTATACAAGATACATTGTCTAAACTTACAAAGGTATTTGGAATTGATCAGAATTTGAGTTTTAATCAAATTATATTCAGTCCACACAAATCGAGCATTGAATAAATAAGTCTGAGTCTGATTTTGATAGTAGTTCTAGAGACAACCAACATTCACCTTTCAAGAAGCATTTGTGGTCAAAAACCTAAGTTCAACTTACTCATGTTTTGTATACTTTAACAGATATAAAAGTGCATCGTTTAACAAATCTGAACCATGTTAACAGATGCAAGAAAATATACATATATAGCTGCAGATTATTACTGTCAATAATTATTTTATCTGAATACATCTAGTTAATCTCCGAGTGAATAGAAAATTTCAATTGTTACACAATATTGTCTGTCCTAACTAAGTCCTACACAGCTACTTTTGCATAGGTACTATTTCTGTACTAAAAATATGTAGTACTGTATATTTATTTTAATATTCAGTACTATTTTGTTACTTTATTTTACAGTACTTAATTTGTACTTGAAATTTAGGTGCTACAGATTTTTGGTTACTACCGTTACATTTTCAGCATTTTGAAAGGTTTTCTATTTCAAATCTCTTAAAATTATGATTTTCAAACATGGAATATTGTATTATTTCTGTACCAAAATATTTAGTACAAATCAAGTAATGTAAAATACAAGTACCTAAATATTACAATAATTTTAAAGTAAAGAAATAGTACTAAATATCAAAAGTAAATTTCCAGTACTACATATTTTGAGTACAGAAATAGTACCTATGCAAAAGTAGCTGTGTACCTAAATACTCAAATAGCATTGACTCCTTTGTTATGATCAAATCTAATTTAAATAAATATATGGAATGTACATTTATTACTGTATCGTAGATTCATTATTATTCGTTGCCATGGATACCAATTTTTGTGGATTTCGTGGTTACCTTGGAAACATAAATTTCAATGTCTTATGAATTACAAATGTAATTTAGAAATGTATGTTGACTTTGGCAAAACCATGAAAATCAAATATCCACGAAAATGAAAACTTTACTCAATCCACGAAAATCAGTATCCACGAAAATAAATGAGTTCACAGTACTTGTTGACATATAGTCCCAATTTAATGTGTTACCATTTAACTTCTGTATGATTTATTCTCTTGTAAATACATGTAAGATATGTCCTTCTTTATATATTAAAGGGGTACCCAATACTAGGACTGAAATAGTTTTGGCTTGTTTAATTTTCATAAAATTTTGATAAAATATTTACTTTAACCTGTTGACAAAAATATAAAAAAAGTCAAGAAATTTGTGCCACACAATTAATAGGAATAATTTCTTCAAAACTTAAAAATTTTGCTCTTGTCTTTTCTGAGTTCAACTTTTTTTTTCTATAGCCCCATTTATTTTTCAGGTACAAGGCAACCTTTGGAGGCTATGATGGTAGACATGTCCCTGTGTTTTTAACTAAATGCAAAAATTCATATAACATTCTATACTTCTCTTTGAAATCTCTTAATTTTCAACAGCTTTTTTGTCATGAACCTAAAACACTGGTTGTCTTGGCAACAGCTTAAAATATCTGATATTTCTAAATTTCTACATACATGCTACTATAATGAAGAGGATTTGGACAGTGGTACAATGTATGACCAGAATAATTCTATACAGTGTTAAATGGTAACAGGTTTGTTAAATATTGGTGTTGCTCTTGCTTCCATGCCTTGTAATTTTTTTCCATAACAAAAAAATATAAAACGATCAATAAAATCAGATGAGGTTTATTTCACAAGAGCCAATTTTTCCCCCTTTTATCTTGCCAATTAAATGTTTTGCTGACTTAAAAAAAAAAAAAAAAAAATCCTAACATATCATTAATTTCTTTAATAAATATTTAGATTGTACTGAATAAACTGTAAAAAGTTCTTTCATTTTCATGGTTACCTTTTGTGTTCAAAAAACATATTTTTTTCAGTTCTTTTGTTATGCAAAAACTAGTTACCAATCCCAAACAATGATAAAATCCATGATTAAAGTACATTCAAAAGTAATTTTAACTATACTTGAGGTTCACAAAAAAGTACAGTCAAAGTATTCTGCGACAAATTTCGTGACATGGTCTATGTTTGGATGCTTGGAATGTTTTAAAACACACAATTTCTGAAAGATGAGTTGAAAAAAATTCTATTGCACATAACTTGCACAAAGATTGAAAAAAAGAACAAAAAAGACTTTCAGGGAACATTTCACCTCCATGTTGTTTAAACAAAAAATATTTTGCAAAATAAAATAAAATTGCTTCTTATCACTCTGTATAATAATTAAACAAAAAGACAATTCAAAACAAAAATTGGCAGTTATCCCTTCTAGCTTTCTGAAGGAAAAAAATCAAATAAAAAAAAAATCAGTTCTCTTAAAAAACGGAAGTGGATATATGAGGTCAGATGTCCAATTTTATTTTATCAATTTACAAATAATTTCCACAGGAAATTTTTAACCATGTGACAAAAAATGAACATGCCTTGTTAAACATTGACAATAATATCATCTTGCATTGTTAAATTCCACGATGCAGAGTATAATTATATATATCCTGTGTCATAATCACTAAAATGTTTAAGTCAGCACTGCATTTCCATCTACGCTTTAAACACACACTGACGATCATGATCACGATGCTGTCAGACTTACCGATTCATCTTCGTTATTGTCCGACGATGTGTTATGATTTGTGGCGCCATCTGCTGGGCCACCATTATTTATAGAAATCTGAATCTCATCATCATGTAATAAATCGGGAACTTTATTTGTCTCTGACTTTGATGTAGATGGCGCATCACTTTTTGATTTCTTCAGTGAAGTTTTAAATCCTTCAAAAATGTTTTTCTTTGGTTTTGGGGACACTTCACCCATAAAAGAGGGATTGTTACAAGACGACGTCATAGTCAATTTGGTTAATTTTTCCTGGTCGAATTCTTTGTCTGTTTCCGTAGGAGAATTTGGACATGACAATTTTGAACTTTCATCATGCTCAACATTGGCTTTGCCGGGATAGGGCACAGATCTACACCGAGTATATTTTGAGTCCTGTAGTGAACCAGGCGGAGTCTGAGAACGATCTTTTTTAGGATGTGATTGTGACTGAGTTTTCCTGAGTAAACCTTCTCTTGGTGTATGACTTAATTCTGGTGTTGACCTAAAAAATAGCAGAGAATTTACTACTTAATATTTATTAAGGTAAATTTGTCAACATAAATATAATGAGAATTTGTAGAACTACCGTATTAAATTTGTGAGAGTAATCCCTGCATAACTTCATGACTCATTGAAGTATAATGTAAGAATATTCAATGATTTTTTTCTTATGATCAAAATAAGGGCATCTGCTCATTTTTGCCATTCCTATGAGTTCATGATGTTATTATATATATATATATATATATGTGTATAATAATATTTTTAAATTTGCAAACTACATTTCACATCAAATAATAACAGTTCGTTAAAATATTGTCACTAGCGCTTTCATGCCTTCTGGCAATCTTCAGGCGACGTTTTAACAATGTCCTTGACAACACTGCCGTTGGTAATGTTTATTACGTTACAATAACGATAAGGGGAGATAAATCAAATGTGTTTACGTAGATCCGTTTAACTTTGGCTGAAAGTCCTTTATAAAGTGTGCTTCCTTTGCCATGTATGTGTATATATATATATAAAACAATAACAAAAAAAGTCTTACAGTTCAGTATAATATGCATATACGTTTGGGGTAAAAAGTGTGTACTATACACGACCAAATACTGTAATTGTCTCGGTATTGCAACCCTTAGCATTCATGAATTTGAAAAGGTATAGGTAAATATTAATATAGTAAGTTTTCAGGAGGATTATGTTACATATATATAATCAAGAAGCTTTAAGAGGATTAATGTATATTTAGAAGCTTTTAAAGTCAAAATGTCTTATAGAAGGATATATAAATGAAGATATGTAAGCAAACTGTTTATGATTCTCATCTTGATACACATAATAATTACATTTTGTGATTTAATTTGGAAGAAAAGAGATGAAGTCTGAGGAAAGATCATAATGTGAGTAATTCATAAAAATAAAAATAATGTCCACAGGAAACAATGCACCACTCGCATGGGGATGTATCTGCTAACTTCCTAAGATGTTTTATTTGTGTGTTATAATTTTTTTTTCTTTGCCTTTTGATATATTTTTTTCAAGCATCACTGGTGAGTCTTTTGAAGACAAAACCCATGTCTTGCATACACAATTTTAATCCTATGATGAGTTTATTCTCACTGACATTTACCCAATATCTCCTTTTATAAATTTAAATAGTTACAATGTATTGATATAAAAATACAATGTATTGACTAGTTCAAATTTATATCAATATAAACTATGTATAACTGTACACCACTAATTAAGAATGTATCAATATTATATATTTAAAAGTTACTTATTAATCATAAGTGTTACTCAAATTTACAAACTATGTATATAACCCCTTGCTATTAATAATATTCTACAACCCAATATAAGAGTTAACAGATAAGTAAATTTTGTTTAATTCCAACCTTTTTTTTATAAAGAATTAAGCTTGCATATCCAGATTTTTCATATCTTTAATTAAAATATATCATACATATATATATTAAATATGCTGAATCTATATTTTGGAAATTTTTTCCAAAGAAGTTCTTGTGTAGAATGCAATATTTTTTACAACAGAAATTACTCATATGTTAACATATTTTGTGGCAACAAGTTCATTTTATCAGATAGATTAATGCTTTATCATTTATCATTTTCATAGAATTGTATAAATTATATTTGTTCATTACAAGGTGGTTTGACTTGTAGGAGGTAATCTAACCAGCAATTGATGAAAATATAGAATTTTGTGTCCATGGGACACAGATACCCCAAGTTGTAAATATATGGCAAATTAAGGATTTTTTCAATTCATAAAGAGACAGGACTCAAATGGTAAAATTGATGTAATCCAAATTCAAACTTGATCTTTGTTTGGGGATATTAACATTGTGTAAAGATTTTACCACATTTGGTTAAGGCAAACTAAAGTAAGAGTGCAGAAACGTTAAATGGGAAGTTGTTTCCATTTAGAAAGGGACATTACTTGAGAACAGTGAAAGTGAAGCCACTCAAATTCAAACTTGATCTGTGTTTGGTGGTATTAAGCATTGTGTTAAAGTTTCATACAGACATAAAGACAAACAAATTTTAAACTTAATGCCCCCTCAGCCATGGCGGGGGCATAAAACACTTTTGAATTTATTTTAGTAGTTCAAATAATGGTTTAGAGGTGATTTTGCTCTGTTATAACTGCTTGATCTACTTGTATAACCCTTAATTAAATTTTATTTCAACACAGAACAGGGTTGAGTTCAATATCGTAGCAGCTACGTAGCGGCTACATAGCGGCTACATAGCTGCTATCAATATCTATGTAACAACTAGTCTATAGCTACACGTTCAATAGTCAAAATCTACATAGCGCTACCTAGCTGCTACGATATTCAACACAGCCCATATGTACTTTTATCATTTTGATAAACATAAAATTGACCAAATGGGAATCTATGATTTCACAAATAGTGTCGGGTGTAAAAATGTTCTCTAAAATACATAGGTTATTTTCAAATAACATTTTGAAGACTAATTTGCATAAGCAAAAGAAGCATAATAGCAAGAATAAAGAATTTCTTTAGTGTATGTAATATAAGGGAGGCAACTCTAGCAAGATTTAAAGTTAGCATATTATTATAGCTGTAGTCATAGTGATGAGTATATATTTTGGTATAAACAAACCATATGTTAACTTTTACTGAAAATAAATAACCAATAAAGAAAAATTAAAACTCAAAACACAGAAATATTGATAAATGCAGAACTTAAAATATTTTTCTCTTGAGCTAAATTTTGCAGAACAAATTCATCAACTTTAAACTAAGCATTCTTGAAAAATAAAACCTATATACCATCAATTTAAATCATGCCACACCTCAGAAGCTTTTAAAATACAAAAAAATATGTATTCACATTCTTAGGATTATTTTCATGGTAAATATTGTGATATGCATAACATTTGTTCTGAGAATTTGTCTAATTTAAAAAGGACAACATATAAAAACTGACATTATTAACTGATGGATACTTACGTTTCTTTCCTGACTTTATTTTGGTATTCTATAGGTGATTGAAGTGCTACAAAATAAGTATTTTTACTGTCAGTGAGAAAAATTATATTATAATATTTTGACAATCTGATACTCCAACCTGTAAATAATGGTCATTCATAGGACCAAAGAAAAAGACCTTGGAAGAGAGTTGACCTTAGCTTTGAAATAAGGTAAAAAATGATAAGTGTTACTTAGTGGGACAAGACAGGTTTTTGCCTTATAAGAGGTAAATTTAAAGAAAGTTTGATTCTGCTCTCAATATGTTTTTCAATTGTAAATTGAAATTGAAAATTAAAATGTAACTTTTAATTCAAAAATTAATATTTGCTTTGATAATGTGTTTTCTGATCAATCAACTGAAAGTGTAATTAAAGAATGGGATTTCAGTACATGTTGCATAATATTATACAGTGAAAACTGTTTAAACCGAACCTCTTCCGACTGAATATTTTGTTTGGTTTTGGCTGATGTTCCTTTTTTTCAGATTCACAACACATACAATTTGATATGACGGTGCTTAAGAACAAACATGTTTGGTTTATACAGGTTTTCAGTTTATGCAGGATTCGGTTCAGCCAGGTTTCACTGTAGTATTCTACAGACTGCCATATAGTTGTTAAAATCCAGGTCCCTTGTTCCCTTGTGGACATATATCCCATTATCAATATTACCACATGTTTTTATTTTCATAAGTATAAATACATTGTAAAGCACATATAAATAGAAGATAGAAATTGTCCACATGTTAACTTGTCCTGTGATTTAGAGTCATAACATCTAATATATTTTTGGCCCTGGATTTACTTATCTAATTTCTTATTTTGTATTTTTTAGGAAGGAGACATATTAGTATGTAAATTGTCTTTTTAATTTTTATTATTCCAAAAAAAAATATATAACATGATTGATGTTTTTGAGCAAAAAATATAATCTTGTGTTAAAAATACCTTTTTTCACATTCTTACGAGAGTTGAAGTCGTCCATTAATTTTTGAAATGGTTATAAAGAGGTCCTAACCTACCTCTGAGAAAATCCCCTTGCATTTCTACCTACCTCTGAGAAAATCCCCTTGATATTACCTACCTCTGAGAAAATCCCCTGCATATTACTACCTCTGAGAAATCCTTGCATATCTACCTACCTCTGAGAAAATCCCCTTGCAACTACCTACTCTGAGAAATCCCTTGCTATCTACCTACCTCTGAGAAATCCCCTTGCATATCTAGTAATGAGTATCTGTTCTGTCCACGTGTTTTGATGGCATCACTTGGTGCCTGTATCACAAATTTACAGTCTGAACCCGGAGTTTTGTTTATCAACATAAACCGCAACGGTTCACCTTCCACTTGTTTGGTTAACGCCATATTGTTTACCTGAAATGTAAAAATATTTGAGTGTAGACAAATTTTTAAATAAGATAAATTCTGACTTTTATGTTAATATACTTGCAAGTTTTAATATTTTAAATTTTTTACTACATCATGTATGATCTTAAAATTAAAATTAATCTTCTCTATGACTGACCGTCAATTCATAAGAATATCACAAAAAAGATTCATGACGCCCAGTATAGTTAATTTCATCCCGTCTTTTCAGTTTTATGCACTTGCTGGCAAACAATGTTATAAAAGGGTATAACTTGAGTGATTGTTAAAGTTGGCGCCAACAAAATATGTACTTAATTTGTGTTTTGTGATAATAAGCATTTTGTAGATAATTAGAGCGGACAAAAAAAAACCAATTTCATGATGGAATTCTGAATGTACGGACATACAAGGTATCTTTTTATTGTATATATAAGCTATAATTTCTGGTTTTAAACATAACTAGAGGTTTTAAAAGAGCCCATGTAACTCACCTTAATCTATGTGCACATTTAACAAATGACACTCTACAACCCTTTTGGGCCAGGTGAGCTAAATATTCTAAATTGTTATTTGGATGGAGAGTTGTCTCATTGGCACTCACACCACATCTTCCTATATCTAATAAATTTACAATCAAAACATTATCGCTTACCTTAATACTATTTTTATACACATAATTTGCATTTGAAAGATCTCCTCGTTTTTTCTCTGACATTTCACTGAATAATATAATTTGTTCAAACAAAAAAACACGTCTTTCTTTAAATTTTGGTTGTGACTGTCCCTGTGATATTTCCGATACTAATAATGTATCCTGAAGTAACAGTTTTCCTTGAGCAGTTATCTTTCCCTGAAAATAAAATAAATACAATAAATGTTGACCCTTCATTGTTTAGGATATAAAAGGTTTCCCTATAGTTACTAAGGCAAAATATTTGACACAAACTATTGCTAGGCAAGAAGGGTTGCTATATGTTGCAGCTTTGCTCTGTTATATCAAATAAAGAATTTTTCTTTAACTTTCTGCTAAATTACCAAAAACCTCATTATGCTTATTTTAATAAAAAAAAAATATTTCTTTTTCTATCCAGGATTGCATGTCTTTTATGAAATATTGTATCAACTTGGACTATTAAGCATTTAAAAAATGACATAGTTTTACACTAGAAATTTTGGGGCCTTTATAGCTTGTTGTTGGTGTGAGCCAAGGCTCTGTGTTGAAGGCAGTACATTGACCTATAATAGTTTATTTTTTTTAAATTGTTATTTGATGGAGAGTTGTCTCATTGGCACTCACACCACATCTATATACAGCTGAATTGGTTGAAATTTTGTTTGGAATTTGTACTAGAAATGTGATATGCATTTTTGTGTAAAAATATTATACATGTATGAGTTATTGCATTGTTTTCATTAAATGATTCATTTTCCCAAAAAGGGAAAATAGCAATCTTTTCATAGAAAAGTTCAAATGCTACTGTGTACTTTGATCAGGTTTTACCTTTCATTTTCAATTTTTTTCAAGCTGCATGACCCCCTTGCATGTGATATTATAAAGAGGATAACTAAAGAATGGTAAAAGTGATGACACCCAAACTGGATCTGTGTTTTGATGTAATAAGCATTGTGTAAAAAAATTTTAAAAATTTTATCAAGGCAAACTAAAGTTGGAGAACAGAAATCAATTTCACGATGTACATATATATGAACATATGGACGTACAAGTGTAACACTAGATCAATCTACACGATGAACTATTAAATCTACAGGCCCGGAGCTCAATTTTTGAAAATTTTTAGTTTGATTCTGTTGACCTGTAGATATGATTTTTACAGGCCCAAGAGCAATTTCACTAGCCTGGGCTGCCACTCAGCATGAAGACTGCTAGATACCCCTCGAGTGACAGTAGGGCAAATAAAAGACTTTAAACAGGCTGATATCAATTTATTCTAATTGTTTTCAAGTTTTATAAATTTGTTATATCTCAAAGTTTCTTTATCTTACATCAAATCCTTGCAGTCGTCCAACTTGCATCATATCATTGGCCGCCTTAGGAACAACACACATGACCGCTAATGCCCTCTTCAAGCTCTTTGTGTCCTCTCCTGCACGATCAGTATATTTCTGTATATCCTACAAACATAAACAAATTTAAATATAAGTAATAAACAGAAATTGCACTGAAACTGTTAGGCCATGTGTTATGAAAAACACTAAAACATTTTTTCATCATCATCATGTTACAATTTTTCCATAAATTAACTCTATTTTGAAGAATGTGTGTGACATGTATTAGCTTGTTGAAAGACTTAGTAAGCAAAATCTAGAACCATAGCCTAGGTAATCTTTTTTTTTTTTTGGCTGTAAATTCAGAAATTTATGCAATGTTTTTATTATTGCGAACAATGCGACAGAGTTTGTAAACCAAATAATCAAAACTCGCATTTTAAAAATATTTTATATGAATTAAACAGGATTTTTCTCAAAATTTAAGTCTAAAATGACAAAATGCAATAATAAATGGGCATGCAATAATTTCTGAATTTACAGTATTCCTTTGTGTTCTTATGCTGCTGTCTTAATGAAATATGCCTTCAGTTTCATTTACTCATAATCTTCTGTAATACTTTTGATAAGGGCTATTCCAGAAAAAAATGTAGGGGGAGGGAGGTTGGAAGGCAGTTTTTGTCAGCACCCGCCACCCAGACAATTGTAATTGAGAATTATAGTGTATTATAGTGTGAAAAGTTGCTCTGATACCATCATCCATGTATTATTAAAATAATGCCTTCCAACCTCCCCCCCCCCCCATACATTTTTTTCTGGAATAGCCCAAATTGATTTGATGAAAATAAGTGAATTGCCATGATATTTTTTTATTTTATTTTCCATTTTGTATTTCTAACTATTTCTGAATATTTCCTGCACTGGTAAAAATGCAGTAAAGAATTCTCTACACTAATTAAGTCAGAGTAGGATATTCAGGACTTTTGGACAAGAAATTGAAGAACCTTAGTGAGCGCGCTCACATACCTTAAATTGTCTTGGACAAATAAAATAACTGTTAGGAAAAAAAAATTTAATTATAATTTCCTGTCGATATGCACATCCACCATGTCTACATAGTATGTCCTTATTATCTAAAGAGTTTCATGAAATTCTGTTGTGTGGTTTCAGAGGAGTTGTATGACAAACTGTGTTTTTTTTGTTTTTTTTTAAACTTTTTTGGAATCGAGCTTCACTGCTGAGTCTTTTAATTTGTAAACGAAACGCGCGTCTGGCGTATATATAAAATTCAGTCCTGGTATCTATGATAAGTTTATTTGCAGTTTTGAAGCAACTAAGATCAAACGGACAGATGGGTCAAAAATATGATATACAACTTTGTTGTGTGGGGTATAATTACAGTTTTTAATTCTACCTACCCTGAGTAGAAGTTGATACTTCATAATCCTCTGTACTGGCTTTATCAGAAGGTCTGGTAACATTAACCTATGACCTAATTTCTGTCGAATGTCTTCAAAAACTTCTATATATTCAGCGACAATGTACTCAGATTTGGGTTTATTTTCACAATATTTAACATACATATGTAAACGACGTTCCTGTAAATATATAAAAATTCATTTTTTATGTTAGATAAAAGTTCCTGGTTTATAGTCAAGCTATTTTACAAAGATTGCGCAATTAGTTTATAGAAAGTCAAGCTATTTTACAAAGATTGCGCAATTAGTTTATAGAAAGTCAAGCTATTTTACAAAGATTGCGCAATTAGTTTATAGAAAGTCAAGCTATTTTACAAAGATTGCGCAATTAGTTTATAGAAACTCAACAATTTTGCCTGCAACACATGACAAGAATTCAATGAAGCTTGAAGTCTTTCTTACGATTGCATATATTTCACATTTTTATTATTCTATATTTTTTTCCCCATCTGATATTTTCTTTCAAAAATATAACCGTATTAGACAATATCACTTTATTATCTTTTAGAATCTAAAACTTTATCTTAGAAAACCTACTTGCATAACAAACACATGTCTCTCAATGGGAATTCCAAGAACACATACCCCTCAAAAGGAAATACTAAAAACTATTTCCAAATAATCACATTAAAAGGAACAACATTGGATACTTAGGTATATTCATAATACATGCATTAATATATTATTATTTAAAAATCTTGAATACAAGTTAAATATTTTATGACAGAAACAATTCTTATAAAAATTTGTTAAATTTCTTAATGCTTCCAGTTTTTTTCATGTAAATCGGGTAAAAAACATCCTCTAAAAAATTTCATTACAATTACATTTTTTTTTCAGTATTCTAAGCTTTACTTTCTAATTCATTCAGTATCCTAAGCTTTACTTACATATCGTGTGAATAAACTGCCAAGCTGATCAACATCCCATACAGCCTTTTCTATCTCAGGTGAAAAGTTTCTACAACAAAACATCCAAGTGAATATGAGATATCAAAGAAATATTTTGTTTTACATCTAACAAACTAACTAAGTGTGGTTCTACTCAGATTAAATACAGCTGAAAGATCCTGACGAAAATCCTTTATAAATTTATGATAAATGAGTAAAGTCTGTGGTTGTCTTGTGTCAGGGTTCTTTAATAGCTAAATATAGGGTTATGTTTTTGCTCATTATTGAAACCGGATCAGGTGACCTTCAAATGCTTACTTCTATTTCATTTGGAAATTTTTTTCATTGACAACCATACCACATCTAATTTTTATGTAGTTCAGATTTTCACAAATCAAGATTGCCCACACTGCAATACCTCACCTGTATCTTAGAAACTACTAAAACATTAATGTTGAATATCTCATTACTGATCCATAAAAACAAGTCAAGGTCAAACAAACCTAGACAGACATGTCCACCTCAAAACTGACTTTGCTGTATTGGGTTTGGCTCATTATTTAAGGCTGTACGGTGACATATACTGTGGATTCATTATTATTCATGGATACCAATTTTCGTGGAATTTGTGGGTACAAGTGAACCATGAAATTAAATGCTCAATAAATACCAAATTGTATATAGGCTTGTATGCAAACTTCAGCATAACCACAAAGTTAAATATCCATGAACATGCAACTTTTCCTTAATCCACAAAAATTGGTACCCACGAAATTAATGAATCCACAGTAGTTGTTAATTTCTGTGTCATTTTATCTCTGATAGAGTTGTGTCATTGGCAATAATACCATATCTTCTTTTTTTCAGAATAATCATTGAAAAGTGATCAAAATGTCTGCTTTTATATTCAAAACCCTAAAATATCATTTAATGTTGTGGATTTTTTTTTGCAAAATGGATTAATGCTCAAAACAGCAATGATTTCTTCCTACTGTGGATTCATTTATTTTTGTGGTTATCAATTTTTGTGGAATGAGAAAAATTGCATTTTCGTGGATATTTGATTTTGAGGTTTTGCCAATCTCTACATACAAATCTTATAAACAAGAATGTGTCCAAAGTACACGGATGCCCCACTTGCACTATCCTTTTCCATGTTCCATGGACTGTAAAAATTGGGTAATAATCTAATTTGGCATGAAAATTAGAAAGATTAAACTATAGGGAACATATGTACTAAGTTTCAAGTTGATTGGACTTCAATTTCATCAAAAACTACCTTGTCCAAAAACTTTAACCCGAAACTCCCACTTTCATTTTCTATTTTTAGTGAACTGTAAAATTGGGGTCAAAAGTCTAATTTGGCTTTAAAATTATAAAGATCATATCATAAGCAAAAAGTGTACTAAGTTTCAAGTTGATTGGACATCAGCTTCATCAAAAACTACCTTGACCAAAAACTTTAACCTGAAACTCCCACTTTCATTTTCTATGTTCAGTGGACCGTGAAATTTGGGTCAAAAGTCTAATTTGGCTTTAAAATTAGAAAGATCATATCATAAGCAACAAGTGTACTAAGTTTCAAGTTGATTGGACTTCAGCTTCATCAAAAACTACCTTGACCAAAAACTTAAACCTGAACGCACAGACGAATGAACGCACGAACGGAGGCACAGACCAGAAAACATAATGCCCTCTACTATCGTAGGTGGGGCATAAAAATTTGTAATTCATTGAATATTTGAATTCATGATTCACCTGTATCCACAAAAATTGGTATCTAACGAATAATAAAGAATCCACAGTATATGAATTATGGAAGCCATCAACCCTATAAATACATAAAAGTCTTACTCTCTATGCCAGTCATATATCTGGTGTATATTTCCAAATACTATTTTATCTTTTCCTTGTAAGTCTTCTGGCATCCCATGTTCCTTCAAATATTCCATATAACCCTGGAATTAAAGGATATAATTTAGATAAGGTTATTATTAGATTCTAAATCTATATATATAGACATACAATTTTCTAAAAAAATAAAAATAGCAGCTCAATATACTGACAATTTCTAACTAATGTGGTATGATCAACATTGTAGTTCGTACAATAAATAAAATTTGCAGCAGTTTTTTTCCATTATTTGTAAAAGCTTCAATTTTTTTGCCCTTTTTTATGCCTTTGTGAGGTCAATCATTTGTTTCATAAATCCCACAGTTTTTTGTTTTAATACATGTAAAGTTATCTTTGAAACAATTGATATAGTAGCATTGTTGGGTCAATAGATGATAGCATTTCAAGATTACTTAACCAGTAACTTTTTGTATAACTGAATCTTATTGTCGGCATATGCATATATATATCATCAAAATCTTTGGAAGGGGCTTCGGTGGCCGTGTAGTCTAAGAAGTTCCTACTGTAATCTCTAGCCAGTCAACACTGAGGTTGTGAGTTTGAACCTTGCTCGTGTGGGTGCACTTAACTCCAATCTTAATTGACCAGGATTGTCAGTTTTCCAATAGGTCAGTGGTTTTCTCCGTGCACTCCTTCATCCACAAATAAAAAC
Organism: Mytilus edulis; assembly: GCA_019925275.1. Lineage (NCBI taxonomy): Eukaryota > Metazoa > Mollusca > Bivalvia > Mytilida > Mytilidae > Mytilus > Mytilus edulis. Next base: position 26,035,103 of record CM034358.1, on the reverse strand, counting down.
TGGCCCCACGAAATAGCCCAAAAGTGGTAGTTAAAAATGGCGTTAAAACACAAAAAATCAAATCAAATCAAATCAAAATCTTTGGAAATTGTTTTTGCTCTTTTTATTGTTATAGTGAATCAGCTTAAATGAAAAACGAAATTGTCTTTTCCAAATTTTTGTATTAAAATGCGGATTAGAACTAAATTGACCTCCTTGTAAATTTACAATTCATATTCCCATATTACGTTTACCTCTACTATCAGTCCTAAATCTTTAACATAGTCTTTTTCTGTATCTAGTAATTCTTGCATCACATAACTGAAATGTAGAAATTAAACTTTAAAACACAAGAAAAGCAAGGATTCAATTACCATTGTCACCTAATTTTTGTAGCTGTACATATGTTTTTTATTGAAACTATTTCTTTAATTATTATTTATTTACTTAATCAATTTTCTACTGAAATAAGTTGTAAATAATTACAAAAATGACTAAACAATATGAATCAAACGGCTCTTGTAAACTAATATGATTTTTGTTGTGTCTAAATATTTAGCTTTAGAAAATATCTGGTAAGAATTTATTTTGTTTTGTGTTAGAATGCTTTTTTTTTATTATCATACAGTATTGTGCATTTTTATCAATTTTAATCAGATAATATTAAAAGATGACGTTACAAATAGCAGAAGAAAACAATTTATATCTCTGATAACATATATTTTAAAATGCATTAAAAATGGATTAATGCATTTCCAACCATCAATACATAATGTAGCTATTTCGTGTACTGACACAGTTTAAATTTCAATGTAAAACAAAATATGAACTATCATTTTAATCCCAGCCTATACAACAGGGCCCCTGTGAGTGACAGAGAGGTCAAAGTAGCTGGTCTTTAAAGTAGATCTAGCCCATCACCACAGCAGTAGGTCTGATATGGATATGTCATGAATTACACTAATTTTCACATTAGGGGAAAGAAACAGGCATATATATACATGTACTATTTGGATCCATGTCATAAATTACACAAATTTTCACATTAGGGGTGGAAAAAACAGGGCATATACATGTACTATTTGGGGATTCCATAAATGGTTAACCACATGCAATGTAAAGAATGTTACTTGTAAAGGCTTGTAGCTTTCTTTATGATCTCAAAAATTATTTTTGCAGTAGAGAGGGATGGACAGGGGAATTCCCACTTTCCTAACCTATGCATAACACCCACTTTCCTCCATCTGACTCTAAGACATAAATATATACAATTTTTTTCCTAAAATATTCCTATTGATACATGTACTCCCCTCTGCCCCCATTTCCTGCCCCTCATTCCCATATTCCTTAACCCCTGTCTACTGCCTCAGTTAAACTGACAAAAAAGATGGTAAAACATATCCAAATTTTTTAGCAATGAAAATAAGTTTTTTTTAAATGGAACTTTTTGCTTCATTTATTATATGCTTCTTTCTTACCTTCTTTTCTCTCTATACATTTCCTTTTTCTCTTCTGTCAGCTCGGATACCGGATCATCAGCAGTTTCACCTCCTGATTCTGAGGACAGCTGATGGTCAAATGGATTGTCATGGTTAGGGTCCTGTAAAACAGAAAACAAAATCATCTATACTGTAATCAAAAAGAGTTCCCTGTATCTTTAATATACTGTGTCATTCTATGTTGCAAAGTAACACTTTTTCATGTAAGGGTGAAGGATGGCACCTGTTAAAACATTTAAATTTGCTGCATTTAAATGCACCCATCTTAAGTCAGGAGCATGTTGTTCAGTGGTTTCTGTTTGTTGGATTGGTTCATTAGCGTTTCTGGATTCTCATTTTTTATATAGACTAGAGTGGGCCCATTAGACTGTTTTTTTACACTAGTCATTTTAGGGTCCTTTAGAGCTTGCTGTTAGGTGTGAGCCAAGGCTCTATGTTAAAAGACGTACTTTGACCTATAATTTTGTTTTTTTTTAACTTTTTACATATTATGACTTTGAGGCTTTCATTAATTAGCACTCATACCACTTTATTACAAAATCAGATAGCTGGTCCCCTTGTAATGATAACGTACCCCAACTCTTTGGTTGACCATATCTTCAAGATCTTTCACTGCATTCTCTGTATCTGGTTGTATTGTCAATGTTGATGCCTGTAAAAAGAGAAAAGAAAGATAAATATTACAATTTTCAAACTCCTGAGGATTAGGAGAAAGTTCAAAAATACTTACAACATTAAGGTACGAAACGAAACAGGATCCATACGCATTTAAATTTAATCAAATGAAGCCACAATAAGCTTTCTTCAAACTGGAGGGCAACTTAGATATTCGAAAGGGTCAAAGATTAGTTATTCCTGGTTGCACCAGAAGTTATATTTGAAATATTTATATTACATAACTGATAAATATTAATTTTCCTGCCAGAACTTGCATGGTTAAATTAAGATGTAACATTGTATTAAATCAGTTAAAATTGTAGCTTAGAAACTGTCAGTTAAATATTACTGACCCAAATTTCATAAAATGGCATGGCATGATGGGTGTTACAAATTTGAAATTCCAAGAATCTTTTGAGTATTATTGGAAATCAAATCTATCTGGAAGTGTTTCTAGGCATTAGGAAGAACATATACTTCTCAGTAAGAAAATAATTTAAAGGATGGAATAAAATCTTACAATTTGTTGGCGTTACAATGTTTATTTCAGAAGAGTAAATGTACTCAATACGTTCTCTTTATAATACCCCTGCTCAATTATTCTTTTTTTCTTAAATTGCGATTCAACATATCATTTCTAGCGGTACCACAATGTATTTCAGTGGTATAAATGTACAATACCTCCTAATTGTGAAACCCAAGCAAAATTATTTAAATGAAAATCATTCCTTTATTCAATCACAAATGGAGACACAGTATTTTTTAAGAACTGCAATAGATTTACTTGTAATTTCTGGCAGTTCCAAAATGTATCTCAGTAGTATAAATTTACCAAATACTTTCTAATTGTGAAAACCCTTCAAAATTATTTGAATAAACATCATGCCTTTATTCAATCTGAATGAAAAAACTGTTTTTTTAAAGAATGGCAACACAACTTGTAATTTCTAGCAATACCAAAATGTACCTCAGTAGTATAAATGTACTCAATACCTTCTAATTGTGAAACCCTTGCAAAATTATTTGAATAAAAATCATGCCTTTATTCAATTTCAACTGTATTTTTTAAGAACTGCAATACACCTTGTACTTTCTGGCAGTACCAAAATGTATCTCATTAGTATAAATGTACTGAATACTTCCTCTTTGTGAAACCCCTGTTCAATTATTCAAATGAAAATCATTCCTTTATTCAATCACAAATGGAGAAGCAGACGGCACATTGATCTACAGAACCCCTACAAATAAGCTGCTGTTATATATTTTTGATGTACATGGTGTAAAAAATCTAACATAACTAATGTGTAAAAATCAATACGATATCTACAGAACTTTGTCCTGTTGCAATCAATATCGGCTGTCTATTGTTACAGAAGTCAACATTTCTTTCTCATAAATATCAGATCTAACTGTTTTGGTGTAAGATGGAAGAATTTAAATGGGGGATGCTTTCTCAAAAATATCAGATCTAACTGTTTTGATGTAAGATGGAAGAATTTAAATGGGGGATGCTTTCTCAAAAATATCAGATCTAACTGTTTTGGTGTAAGATGGAAGAATTTAAATGGGGGATGCTTTCTCAAAAATATCAGATCTAACTGTTTTGATGTAAGATGGAAGAATTTAAATGGGGGATGCTTTCTCAAAAATATCAGATCTAACTGTTTTGGTGTAAGATGGAAGAATTTAAATGGGGGATGCTTTCTCAAAAATATCAGATCTAACTGTTTTGGTGTAAGATGGAAGAATTTAAATGGGGGATGCTTTCTCAAAAATATCAGATCTAACTGTTTTGGTGTAAGATGGAAGAATTTAAATGGGGATGCTTTCTCAAAAATATCAGATCTAACTGTTTTGGTGTAAGATGGAAGAATTTAAATGGGGGATGCTTTCGCAAAAATATCAGATCTAACTGTTTTGGTGTAAGATGGAAGAATTTAAATGGGCGACTAGTTGATTATATATTATAAAAGATGAAATTTGTTTATTTTTTTTTATCCTTGATATCAATGTAATACCTAACAATACAACATGGTATGTGTTACAGAATTCAAAATATTTGATGTTCAGTGAAACAGAGAAAGTCTAGAGGATCACCTAACATGCCTAACATGATCCTAAGTAACAAAATGTAATCAAATATTTCAGTCTTAAATCAGTGTGCATCTACTATCTAAGGTAAAAGATGTCAATAATATTCTTAATCAACAATACCACAATCTGGTTATGGAGAAATAGGGAGATTTAGCCAACTAAATTAATTTTATGAAGTTCCTTAATCAAAATCTACATTAATTGTGTCATGACTGGCTCATCCCTACTTATAGATTAAGTCAAATCCTTATTCTAGAGGAGATAGACAATGATTAAGTAAAGATTTTCCCCTATGAATTTACTTTAAAACTGATTTTTGTCAAAGGCCAACAGAACTGGTGTTTCTTGTTGAATTTGATATACATTTAAAAAAAATACAATAATTCATAAAGCTTTAAAGTTACAAACTAATTGACCCTAGAGTTAAAAAATAAATCAGTATATAAAATATGTAATATTATCTTCAAATCCTGATTACTACATGTATGTACATATTATCTGGGATAATTATATGACAACCAAGTTTAGGCTAGCTCCAGTATATATAATAATACTGTTATAACAGATAAGTAGCACTTTCAAGTCACTTTCACGTCTAGCAATCTTTTATGTTGTACTATATATTTTCATGTCACTATATATGTCATCTTGTCCTTTTAGTCTGTAGCACTTCCTATTTAATTTTCAATTCTCTAGAGTATTTGTACCTGTAATTCAAAACTGATCGAAATATAGGGGTGATTTGATTTTTTTAGGGTGATTGTTGGTGGCCATTGAACACCATTTAAGTTTCTTTCCACCATCTTTTCTTACAATCAAGAAAAGCTTCAATATGAAGAGACCGTAAACAATTTAGTGATAGTGATAGTATTTTGTTGAGCATTTAGATTTAAAGAAGGGTCCAAAACTTAAAAGTCCATGTTGATCTATTGTAAAACCTTAAGAAAATGTTAAATATAAAATTAGGAAGATGTGGCATGATTGCAAATGAGACAGCTCTCAAAAAAGACCAAATTGCACAGAAATTAACATCTATAGGTCACACTATGGCCTTTAGTAATGGGCAAAGCCCATAATGCATATTCAGCTACAGATATAATTGTAGAGTCAATGTTGATGGGGAATAAAATTTTCAGTAAATTGTAAAGTTGATGTTGACGGGGTGTAAAATCTTCAGTAAATTGTAAAGTCAATGTTGTAGGAGTGTAAAATATTCAGTAAATTGTAAAGTCGTTGTTGATGGGGTGTAAAATTTTCAGCGAATTGTAAAGTTGATGTTGACGGGGTGTAAAATCTTCAATAAATTATAAATTCGATGTTGACTGACTGTAAAATCTTCAGTTAATTGTAAAGCTGATGTTGACGGGGTGTAAAATCTTCAGTAAATTGTAAAGTCGATGTTGACAGGGTGTATCAATAATTAGAATGTGACATGAAAACAAACCACAAGTAATAAACAATGATATGCATTCATAGATAAAAGTTGTTTTACAGAATAATTAGCTGGATGTTATCCAGGAAGGTTTAAAAACAATGGCATTCTTTCAAAGTTATAAGGGTTTGCTACATTAAGAAATTCAATTAGAATACATAGAGCAACAAGAGGCTGACAGGACTCACAATGTATGGTACTTTTATAAGCCTTTTCAGAATCTAATGCATCCTGTGTAATATTTTATAAAGTGTACACCAAAACGTCGTGATTGGTTTAAAATGTCATAAACAATGGAGATTCAACCAATGACGTGACGTTATTTTTATTTTGGTGTACAAACAAAGAAATCACCCACAATTCTTTAGATTCTGAAACAGCCAATTATAAGACAAGTCTGGATTCTGAGTTTTTTTTCACATATGAATTAATGAAACTTTGAATATGGATGCACCTCTTGCATTGAAATAGAAGAATTATGGTTGTTAAATATTTTGCAACTTTATGGTTCATTTGGAAACTATTGTACAAAATTTACAGATGTACAAATATTCTTTTGCTTTTGCTTTATATGAATGAAAAACAAATAACAAAATGTTTTTAGAAAATGTGTGAATCAATTGTGTTCAGCCTGTCTTTCTGAACTTAACAAACTTATTTAAATATGTGACAATTTAAGGACGAATTCTTTTTTTTCTTTAAAGTTCATTGTTGAATTTTATTTCCTACTTCTTCCGACAACTTCCTACTTTCAAAATTTGTAACTTGGCTACACAGTATACAAAGTCAAACAATTTAAACAATTTCGTTAACTTGCATTATGTAATTAAAATAGAAGTTTAAAAATATTTTCAGAAACCTATTAAAAATGTCTTTAAAAAATATATGATCATACTGTTTTAGAACCCAATACTAGTCTAAATTGTTAATGAAATAATACAATTTGTTTTTATGTACCTTATAAAAAATTAAAGGAAAATGATTTACCTGAAAGCGTTTAATTAGTTCGGCTACCACTGACATACTTGTTATTATTTATCAACAATATAATATTCTGTAGAATATCATAACCTATTTATTATGTCCATAGTATGAGGTCTATAAATAAGTCATAACTTAATCTTCAAAGGGGCCCATAAAGGGAAAAGAAAACTATACACAATTTAGAAATTTAACACCTAAACAAGTTTTTTTCTATTTAGAATCTTAATTTATGCCTTATATTTTCTAACAATTATGTATCAATCTTTATAAAAAAAATAGAGGTAATTTATTTTGAGCGACTTCTCTGAACCCTGTGGGTAACCTCACGGAGTTAATAATGATAACCTACGTGTAATTTCCTGATAAAAGATCCTGATTATTTGCATCAAAACAGTAACTTCTTTATAACTTGGTCAAACAATACCTACTGAGTGATAGTGACAACCGATTACTAAGCTCTTATCTACAGGAAGTCAGACTAAACAATAAGAAAAAAAAGGGGAAGGCTTTCCTTTAAGGAAGGAAGGAAAACAAACAATAAGAAAAAAAGGGGGAGGCTTTACTTAAAGGAAGGAAGGTAGACAAACAATAACCTAACAGACAAAACTTGGGGAAGGTTTCCTATGTAACAATTAATGTCAAACTATCAACCAGAAACTGTGAAAAAAATGCTGATTTCCTGGAGGGTAAAACTTTCTGAAAAACATAGACCATAGAAGTATAAGATACAAGAGGCAGATTTAGAGGGGGCCACCTTTTCTGGGAAAAAAATGGTTCACTATATAGGGAATCACTGAACCATAACCAGAGCTGGTCCCCTCTTAGGTAGTCAGTGGGCCCTCACTTATGAAAATTTCTGGATCGGCCACTGGATACATTGAACTTGCACCAATGATAGTTTTCAATTGTTTAGGAGTGAGGAGGGGATCCTGAGAGGGGATTTATATGTGATTTGACCATATGTTATGATAAGCATGATAAATGCAGGGTATCTTATGTTTTTTAACAACATCTTGGTGTAAGTGACTATATAAATGCAAGAGAAATGGTAGTTCTTTGATTGATGAGATTATACAAATGTATAGACAAATGTATAGACAAATGTATAGACAAATGTATAGACAAATGTATAGACAAATGTATAGACAAATGTATAGACAAATGAGTAACAGAAGTTACACCAATAATTGTAAAAAATCTTAGTTTAATGTGATATGTCATCCTGTTTCCATTATTCTTAGCTCTGTTTTGACATAATTTAGAGTAATGTTTATATATTTGGCACCCTGTACATGTCTTATCATACTGTGAATTCACTATTATTCGTTGGATACCAATTTTTGTGGATTTCGTGGAAACTGGTGAACCACGAAATTAAATGTTCAAGGAATAACAAATTTTCTATAGGCTTATATACAGACTTTTGCAAAACCACGAAATTTAATATCTACGAACATGTAAGTTTTCCTTAATCCACGAAAATTGGTACCCACGAAAATAAATGAATCCACAGTAGTTAGTTTCAAGATGGAAAACCCTACAAATTGGATAGTTCTAACTTTTTTTTTACTCTCATAAGTCCATAAACCTAAAAATTCAATTGTTATGGCCTAATAATATGTCATGGCCCTCTTCATTCATACTATACTAATGATACAATCTCCTTCTGATCTGACACACGCTGGTGTCTAATTTGACACTTAACTATTTTTTCTCCTTTTATGAACTTGAAATGGATCTCATTAAAATTTAAGTTCAACAATATGACAATATTTTAAATTGTTTTCTTATATATGGATTTTTCATAGTGTCATATTTTTATTACTAAACCAGAAATTTATCTTTTTTTTTGGTTAAAAGAAACTGTAATTTATAGCCAATTATCTTCTAATCATCTTTCAAGTTCAAATTATGGGTTAGACTTTAGAAATGTGACTAATTTTATCTTAAAAGGCTTGTATACAAAGTCTAGAGAAAAAGTCAACAAACACTGGATAAAACTTACTAATTTAACATAATGATCAAGAGATAGGTGGTAGAAGATATTTTATTAGGGGTTTAAAAAGGGGGGTTGGTAGATCAGACAAATTTGCCTACTTTTTCAAGCCCTTTATAGCTATAATGGACTTAATATTTATAAAAGTTTTATTTTTGTTCCTGAAAATTAGCACTCGTTTACAAGAATGAATCTGGTATAATTTTATTTCAGAAACGGAGGAGCATGCATTTAAAGACCTAAAATACAAGGTACTGTCTTTTTATCAGAGAGATGAATTAAGTTACTTATCAAAAGCTCAGGCAGTCATTATGGTTGTTTAAATCCACACATGTGATCCATCAATAATGTGAGAGAAAAAAAGAAAAAAATCCTCTAATGATTTTTTAAATGGAACATCCCATATTTCAGTACCTTAAATAGTACATCACATGTAGTATTTGAAAACTGTTGGCTGTTCACTATTTTTTTTGTGTTTTTGCCATGCTTTGTTGATCCATCTTTGACAAAGTTCTTTGATATCTTTCACCTCTTTTTTAATGCAATACACGAGCTAACAACACTTACTTTTTTAGATAAATCTTCCGAAGAGTCTTCTTTGGAAGCAGCTTTGAATATGTGGTCCTGGATTTTCATTGGTGGGGGGACTGTTGGCAAGTCTATGTCATCTGCATCATCCTCAGCCACTTCTAATGGCTTCTTTTGTGCTACCACGGTAACTTGATTGTGTTGGGGCTGTACATGAGCTTCCTGTTGATCCTGAAAAAATTTAATTTCATTAGTTCTGATACTCTAATGAAGCTCAGATTTTCTAACTAAGTTGATGTTAAAAATAGAAAGAAAATTAAAATGCAAGCACTCTTTGTATCACATTCACAAGCTCTAAATAAAATCATTAAAATATATAATGCTAATTCATTTGAAATATGACATGCTGCCCTTGTCTTTTGTTCTAAACAAAGCCTCTCTTTAGGCAATAAATGATAGGCTAGGTTAAATGACTTCATTAGTTTTATATACAATTCATTGATTACTGCAACATTTGATAATTTAGGAACATATTTGGTTGTTTTCAGTCTTGACCATACATAGCCAGGGGGGGGGGTTTGGATGACCCCCCCCCTCCCTTGGAAATTCCTAGCTATGGGCTGTTGACTCCATGGATTCACAAGCATACATTTCTTCTTTGCACTATATGCTCAGTCCCTTTGTTCATTTAAAGAAAGCATCAAACTATATGTATGAAACAAAATGCAAAAAGATTTTTTCAGACAAATAATTTAGGAATATATAGCAAAAACATATATCAAAGAACGTCATTTCCCAACAAGCAGCAAAACGCCCTTATTTACTATGTAAAACACCAGAAACAACAATGAATTAAATATAGAATCAGAGGTTCCTTACAATCAGCAATAATAGGTTATGATACAGTTGATAATCACCCTTTATGGTTTAAATGATCACCCATTAAGGATTTAAATTCACTCTCAACACAAAAAAGCCCTGTACTGATATGGAAAACTATTAAAATTGAATATCAAACTTGATATTGCTTCATTCAGCTGTCAGAAAGAATAGAACATTTGTAGGTTAGGTTCCAGTAAGTATGGAAAGATCATTAGCCTATATAAATGCTATATTATTTGAAACAGTGATATATTAAGAACTGGAAACCCCATAAAACTACAAAAATAGGTGAATTTCAGTTTGTTGGGAAAAAGAATGTAGTACTCTGTTTAAAATCATGAGCTGTAGGAAAATAGGGGTTAGAAATGTAGGACATAATTTGCTGTCTGGATAAATGCACTCATTTGGCATCAAACTATTAGACATCACAAAATAGAATTAAAGGGCAGTGTTCCTACCTCTTTTGTAACCATATATTTGTCTTTTTTATGCCAGCACGGACAAACTATACCAAGTAAATGCAGCATCTCAGGATCAATGTCATTCAGATGTTTAACACATTATTGTTTTAACTGTCAGGACAACAAAAAGGTCTTCATAATGTTAAAAGTCACCATCAATTTCTTTTTGAAAATAGTTTCAATATGTTCCAGAAAAATTCTTAGATATAATAAACACTTTTTATGATTTAAAACAGAGCTACAACAAATTTTAAAATTTATATGTCATCTATTTCAATGCAAATGAAATTGAAAGTTAATTTCAAAACTTCAAGTCCATTTTCTAGTACTGGCATAGGTAAACGCATCCCAGACCAGGACATAATTCATTACTCCAAAGTCTATACATAAACTAAAAGAGATTTTCAAAATTCAAATAAAGAATTACGCACAATCTCTCTACATCTGTGAAAATAACATATATTCATTATCTATGAAGTAACTATATATCTCCATATCATTGGACAAATTTTAGAACTTTCAATTAAATCCAGCAATTCAAAACCAAGTTCCTGTCAAGACGTACACTACATATTCCTGGTACAGATATTTACACCACATTTTAAATATATGCATAAACAATGATAATAATTGTTTTCTATAAGAAAATTATTTGCAATTAGCAATTTCACGTTTTGACTTTGAGCATTTGTCAACATATAAACAACCACTATATCCTTTCAAGTACACTTTCTCACAAAACTGCAGTTTAAATTTCCAATGGCAAATTTCTATGTTGGCCATTAATGTCAACCTCAATTTTAACTACACATTACATTACAATGACCGTTACACATACATGTACTACAAGTAGTTATAAGTCAATTTAGGTCATATCCTTCTGTGTCGACAGTATCTACTCCTAATATGCATTCCTGCTTTATCAGTGTACAACCAACTTAAAGTGTTAGGCTAGATATGTTTACTGAAAGTACTCCATCCTCAATTAAAGATGTTAAAACATATACTTCACTTGAAGCAACTTCCCTTGTAACAAAAAAAAAACAAGTGAAGTTTGAAATCTTAGTTTAAGATTTGTTGGTATCAATATACAAACACTTTCATCACATCTATATGTCAAATAAAATCAAAACACTTTTCAAACATATAAAAAATATTTTTTCATTGTGAAATTTATCAATCACATTTTAAAAGTTTTGTTCCATTGATCCATAGTATAATACAAATACTATATATATGCACACAAGTTTTAAAATCACAAAGCATGGTATGTTTATATCCAAAATGTCTTTCCAATTTTAAATACTCTTAAGTGTTCAATGAACCCTATTTCACACAAAATTAATTTTAATAGATATTAATATAATTATAGTAATGCATATAAAGTCACTGCAGTTTGGATTTCTGCCACTCAATCATATTTCAGATTTAAATTTGCATTTAAACCCATTTCAAACTAGGTTCAATATTCCTATATCAAATATTTCCCAGTATGACTATGGCTAGTCTCCAACATGAATATTTAAAACAAAGTCCATTAGTTACATGGACCTATGGACATTTAGTCCAAATACAATGTGTAAGTTGAACACATGAATGTATTTTACCAACAGAGTGCAAAGTACAAGCTATAATTAATTATGCTTGTTATGATTTGTCACAGAAATATGTCAAATATCTGGGTTGATATTAATTATGAGTAATTATTAGTCTATTTAGTGACGGATCACTGGCATGAAACATAAACAACTTCTTGTTAGAAACTGTTTATTCTTTTACCATTAATTATTGCATAGAATTATTTCCCATTTTTCATTTAAGTAATTGGTCACTTTTTTTTATCATTCTCATAATATTTATTGTAAAATAATCGAAGTGGGTCTTGAAATATATTTTTGGGCCATTTCTGCATTCATAAAAGAAGCTCTTATAATGGCAAACAATAATAAGACAGATATAAAAATCTTGGAATATCTTTTAATTTTCAAGATCTTTTTTGATTTGTGCGGTTTTAACCAAAAGAACCTAATATTTTCCATTCTTATATAATTAACAGTCTTCAAATAATAATTTGTTAACTTATTGCTTTTCAAAATTTGTATTTTGTCTATTTCTATTATATTAAATATTATTCTTTCATTAAATTTGGAGAAGTCAGTGTAAAACTAGCATATAAAAAGACTATTTTTTTGTTTTATCATAAAATAAGCCTTTTTTATCATAAAATATTTTTCTATTTAATTGTAAAATTGTATTTAATTTAATTATAAAATATATTTCTATTTAATAATAAAATACCCCCCCCCCCCCTCCTAAATAAAATAATTCCAGGTGAAGAATTACATATATTTTCTTAATTTGTTAAGAAGTTTGTCACAAATATCTACATCAGTGCTTGCATCTGGTGAATTTGCATACAAGCAGGAAAAGACCCTTTCAAACAAAACAAGAAAAAAATTATTCATATAGAAAACAACAAGTAATTAGTTGTATTATTTGCTCCTCAAAGAGCAATAAGAGGAGATATTTATAGAACTGAATTAAATGATATTGAAAATCTAAATGATATATTGATTTTTTATATGGATGTGATTTCAGATTCTTCTGTGTATCAGTTAATGGTAAATTATAAACGAGATGGATATAAGCTCAACCAATTCATCAAAGGGATACCATATATTGGAATTATAGGGGACAATGAGGAACAAATAAAATTAAGAGTTACTGGACAGGAATCTTACGAGTTCCAGACTACAATTAGAAATTACAAGAACTTTGAGAACATTTCTTAGTAAAAAGGCTTTACCACTAAAACCCTATTTTTTCCCGTCCAATCTGGTGATTTTATATCACACTGAGAGTACAGGAACACATGCACTTTAAATTATCAAAGCAGTCTTAATTTTCATGACTGAACATTTCATAAATATTTAGCAAAAGACCTGTTTTTGAGAACAAATGTAAATTATTGAGATCTTTTTAAGCCAAATATATAAATGTTAAAATAAATCAAGTTTGTTAACTGATATTCTGCAGGGGCGGATGCAGGATTTTGGAAAGGGGGGGCGAAGATTTTCAATTTCGCCGAGCGGAGCGAGGCGAAAAAATTTTGGGACCTTTTTTCGGCTAAAAAACATAAACTAAGTGTAATATGCACAATTTAAACGGTTACTGGCTTGGGGCATGTATATTTTATAGTTGCTGTATTAAAAGTGTAAGGGTTGGACATTTTTTATGGACATGGACATTCGATGAAATTTACAATACGACCAACACGAGTTAAAAAAGACAAACAAGCAGTTTTTATCAAAATGTTTGATTGATATGTTTCACCCAACGTAACTTAGAGAACCGAAGTTAGGGGTTCCAAATCCCCCAAAGATTACGAAAGTGTCTGAAATGACAACGAATTTAGAATGATGGTCGACAAATGGAGACATAAAGGTCACACCCAGTAGGCAGGTTACAAAGTATTCAATATATATAAGTCCGGCGAAACAGACATTCAAGTCAGACACGCAAACCCCGGCCACAAAAAAAACTACGCCCGTTTTTTTTTATCATGTTCATTTCATGCTAAATAATTTTGTTGGAAATTTTCGTTTTTAATAGCAAAAAACTGGACAAGACTATTGTTTTCAATCCAGACACGGTTCAGAATTTTTGTTTAAGGCAAGAATCAGAGTCAATTTTTCTCTCTCAAATATCTAAGACTGTCTCCACAAATCAAATGGTTCGTACCTGAGACTTGAAATCTTTCTAGAGCTTATACTAAAATTGAGAATGGAAATGGGGAATGTGTCAAAGAGACAACAACCCGACCACAGAAAAACAACAACAGAAGGTCACGAACAGGTGTTCAATGTAGCGAGAAATTTCCGCACCTGGAGGCGTCCTTCAGCTGGTCCCTTAACAAATATAGTTCAGTGATAATGAACGCCATACTAATTTCGTCTGGCGTATAAAATTATAATCCTGGTAGTTTTGATAACTATTTACACCACTGGGTCGATGCCACTGCTGGTGGACGTTTCGTCCCCGATGATATCACCAACCCAGTAGTCAGCACTTCGGTGTTGACATGAATATCAATTATATGGTCATTTTTATAAATTTTCTGTTTACAAAACTTTGATTTTTTCGAAAAACTAAGGATTTTCTTACCCCAGGAGTAGATTACCTTAGCCGTATTTGGCACAACTTTTTGGAATTTTGGGTCCTCAATGCTCCTCAACTTTGTATTTGTTTTGGCTTTTTAACTATTTTGATCTGAGCGTCACTGATGAGTCTTATGTAGACGAAACGCGCGTCTGGCGTATAAAATTATAATCCTGGTACTTTTGATAACTATTCCAAATTGTACACAAGAAACTAAAAATAAAATAATACAAGACTAACAAAGGCCAGAGGCTCCTGACTTGGAACAAGCGCAAAAATGCGGCGGGGTGACAGGGGTTCATTATTCAACTTTGTTATTTATAAAAATAAGCTGGTGCATTAGGGGTTAAACATGTTTACGTAGGTATATAATATTGTGGAACTTTCTTTTTCTTGAGAGTGCAATAGTCTATAGAGTATTTACTATTACTTTCTGATTGGTGGAATAGTGAAATAGAAGTAAATACGTTCTTGCTCAATCCTGTGTTGCTTTGAAGGTTTCCTGATTGTCATGACATCCTCAGCCTAAGCAATGTTTTTTACTGTAATTTTAATTTCAAAATGACCGTGTGCCGTTTTTTCAACGCACTGTTCAACTCCACCATAGCAAATCACATGACTTTGACAATCCGTAAATACCACCGAAAAATATCTTTATAAGTAAAGAATTGTCGTATAAAAATTAAATACTCGGGATTTGGCAAAGTTCACGAAGTCTAGTCTGATAAATAATTTTACAAAAAAAAAAAAAAAAAAAAAAAAGTCCGAGCAAAGGGGGGGCGTACGCCCTCTACGCCCCCCCCTGAATCCGCCACTGTTCTGTAACAAAAAAAACATACCTGAAGACTCCAAACAAAACTCCATTGTGAGCAGAATTTTTTCATCCTCCCCAAAAAATAAATCCAAAACTAAGACCATATATACTAATTATTACATTTGTGTAATCCTTCGTTTTTGTCCTTGACGACAATGACGAGAATATATAAATATATATATATGTCTTGTATAAATATATATGTCTCAAAAATCCAATAATCTGTCACTGGTTATTATTTCTATCAAAGGATTTATCTGTAATTCTGTGATTCTGAATCAATTTGATGTACAGAAAACTTGGAATCTGGTGAAAGGAGATATTTAACAGATGTCTGAGGCAAATGAAAGGATAATTGTCATATTACATGTACAACAGGAACAATGGTCAGAGATCGGGGAAGTTGGCTTATCTATATGTAACAACATGTAGGAATTTCCGGAAAATTGTCAACAATGAAATTTTTGACAAAATGTGTAATTTATGATAAAATATTTTCCCCATCAACGTATAACTTTGTTTATTGTTATAAAAAAAATGTACTTATATTATGTACTACATGTATGAGAATTAAATCTGGATAAATCATTCACAATGATATTTCTCCACAAAATGTTAAATTTATAGTAATTATTTTTCCCCTTACTATTATTTTTATAATCGTTAAAATAAAAACAATCTTTGCATTTCTATTATATAAGTGTACTTCATGTATGAATATCTGGATAAATCATTCACATGTAATTTCTTGATAGAATTTTATAATAATATTCATTTAAGCAGTTTTAACACAACATCCGAATTCATATTAAATTTTGTCATCAGTTTTTTTAAGTACATTAAATATTAGTACTTAAATTAAGGAAACACAGTTGTTGATCATATTTCATTAGTCCCTTATTTGTAGAAGCAATTTTGTCAATAAAAATTATGACTGGACAAAACCTGAAAGTATCTACACATTGAGTGCATCATTATATCCTGGCCAGGCCACTAAAACCAGACAAAGCACAATAGATGTAAGAGATCTATACCCCTATTATTAAAAAAACTTACATTTATATAATTAAAATACAGGTACATTTTTATTTTCCTTTAAAAAAATATGCAATAGACATCAGAAATGAGTTTAAAGGTTCCGTTATGGCTTAAATATAATATACAGGTTAAAGGCCTAACTCAGGGTAAGGGATTTTCTCGCTGCATTGACTCGTAACCTATTGTTTGCTATTTGCTCATTGGTTGGGTTGTTGTCTATTTGACATATTGCCCAATTCCATTCTCAGTTTTATTTCACAATTCACTAGTAAATATAATGGTTTACTTTTATAATTGTTATTTGGATGGAGAGTTGTCTCATTGGCACTCACACCACATCTTCCTATATCTATCTAGGTCAAATAGTCCTTCCAATTTGAAGAAGCATACATAAAACATCAGTACTAGATGAACTACTTGAACTGGACAATTAACTTCCTGGTTTAAATTTTTTCTCTTCAATACAAAACACTTTTTCATCTGATAGAATGACAAAATAGTCATAGACAGGAATTGAAATAAATTACTACAATATACCGCTCTAAGTGAACATATTTCATATAGTCCTGAGAGCTACCAAGGGGGAAACTGGGGGAGGGGGTTAATCCTGACCCTAGAGCATAAGCAATTTTAATTTTCAAAAACAGAAATTCAAATTTTTAACAAGCAGTCTTAGGTTGTCTTAACAAGTTGTTTTTTCTGCAGCTGTCTTGTTTTCTTCACCTGCCTGAGTGAGTTTGGCTTTAATAGAGTGCACCTGATTCCAACACTAAATAACATAATCCCAGCACAATGCACTGATATCATTCCTGGTTCATTGATCAAAACAGTCAGATCACTACTGATAAAATGGGTAAGATGAAATATTAATAAACTTCCTATCAAAATGGATCAGCAACTATGCAACAGGGGGCAGTAAGAAATGTGTTTGAACTGGTTCCAGAAACAATTTGTTTTGTCTTTCTGATTCACCTGGATCAAATTCTGATAATAGGATTATTGAATAATGTACATAACAGATAACAATAGAACAATTATAGATATATATTGTTTTCATATAAAAGATGGAAAACTTCAAGTGGACTTTCTGTCTACACCATTATAAAGATCTGTTTAAGATTTTATAAAGAACTGTAATTGCACTAAATGCTACAAGCTGCAACATCCTAAGGTCATATATTAACCTTAATATTTCCTTCATGGTTGTTTTATATACTGCATGTTACTGGATTCATTATTATTTGTTGGATACCAGTTTTTCATGAACTTCGTGGGTACACTGGTGTCGAACCACGAATTCAAATGTTCAACAAACTACAAAGTTTCTGTAGGGTTAATTGCATGCATATACTTTGGCAAAACCAAATTAAATACCCACAAAATTGCAGGTTTTCATCAATCCATGAAAATTGTTACCCACAAAAAAAATCCACAGTAGTTCCTTTTGGATTTTTATTCTCTCTACATGTTTTACGTATTTCAAAGGTATAACTTAAAAAACATGCCTTTATACATAGATTGATTGTTAATGTTAAAACACCACATGCAACAAATGGAAGTTTTTAACGACCTTGCAGTCTGCACCATTAGCCACTAGTCCATGCCCCAGACTAGTAAATATTGATTTGGACTAGTGAAAAATTTCTAAATTTTATATAGTCATATAGGGACAAGTTTTGATATTTAGTTTCCAGACTAGTAGATGAAAAAGTTTTTGGCGCAGACTGGCCTTGACTACCTATATACAGGCCTTGCACATTTGGTAATATTTGCTATATTGTGGCAGTCAGTTTTTTTTTGAGAAGGAAACCTAGGCCAGGCTGAGAACAACCAATTTTCAACCACAAAACAGACAATCCTTGTCAAACCAACATGTAACATGGAGTAGGGTAGTAGGGGTAGAACGCACAACTTCCTCTTCAGCTCCAACAGGCTAGTGATACAGTAAAGACTGGAAAAAAATAGAAATATTGTCTATCCTGTAATTCACATGTTATAAATAGCTACCACCATCATTATGTTTCTCACAGCAAGATGTTTATGAATTGACCCTTAGAGGTGTTCTTTCCTAACAGATACTAACCTAACAATCTAATTAATGAAATTGAAACCAATCAGTCAGTTCCTAATCCGTAATACCAAGACATGTGAAAACAGACACCTGTTGGTTAGACTTAAAGATAGTAAACACATGTTCGTGTTTACACATAATGCACTTTTGATCAAGGTCAAAAAGCATGTTTCATTCACAAAGAAGTGTTTCATATGTTTCTCATTTAAGCAAATTGTATTTTTGAAGATGGATAACATCTTAGAATGTAAACATTTTGATACAACATTTTATGATTTTTCACTTAAGAATTTCTGAGCAGTCATGGCAGTTATACTTTACTTTATTGAAAAGCACTTTACGCCCATATGGGTCAATGGCTTAAAACAGAATATTGAATACCAGTATGTAAATGTCATAATTATCATTTCACTAAAGCTTGTTTATAATAATTGTCTTAACTTATATAAAAAAAAGCAATGTTATTAACCATATACTTTGAGAGTTTTTTAAGACATGAAAATTTCTTATCACTTCAACAGAGTTCAAGCAGCCCTTTTTGCATACAATTAATACATTACTCTTCCAATAGCTTGTGGAGCAATCTAAACAATTTGTTCTTGTGTTTTCTGCACCGCAAGAAAACGGTCCCTCAGGTAGGTAATGTCTTGAGTAAAAGAAGGTATATTACTTTAGCCTTGTGATGCTTTCTTAAGTTACTAGTAAAAAAAAACTTTGCGACTAAGAAGCTAACAAATAACATGTATTTATCTGCCACAGTATTGTTAATGGTACTGAAAGTGATGTTAAAAAACCATCAATCAAAAATAAAATGATTGATACAAATTTATTGGTAATTTTAAAGAGTTTTGTCCCTTTTCCCTAAATCAACCTACTAATTGTAGTGCTCGTACTCATCAAACATCACCTTTCTGGTATGCAACAGACTTATTAAAAAAAATCTATTTCTGAGTCTGTCTGCGAAGAATTTAACCCATTATATGTAACATTTATGGGCATTTTATTATTTAAAATTTGGCATTCAGAAAACTTAATGAAGGTTATTTAAAAACATGTGTTATACGCATTATGCTGATTTACTTATATAAAGTTATGTAACTTTTAAATCTTGTTAGCATGTATTAGACAATTAATGTTTATATAGCAGAAATTACTTTTGACATAAGCCCATTGTAATAAGTTATAAAAAATACATGTAATATTTCAAATGTCAAAAGAAACATATTATGTCAATATGTTATAACAATTATAGTGTTTGATACATGTAATTCTCCTATATAATAATGCAAAGGAATCCAACTGTACATTCAACAAAAATAACACTCATTTTCTAGGGCTTAAAGCCTTAAACCGAAACCCAGTCTCATTTTTGAAGCCAATTAGCTAAACAAGCCAAATATTCATCTTTGAAAGTAAGTTATGAACAGTCAAACAGAGATATATGCATTTTTTGTAATTATAAATGAGGAAGAAAGAAAGCGAGTTGATCTTTTTGTCAAGAGTTTGGCCTTCAACTGGAGTTTACAATGTATTCATTAAATTGCTAGGCATGGATAGCTATAGGATCTGAACAATAATCGCTTCACTGCAATATGTGGTGTGTGTAAAACTTGGTGGTACCAGAGCGAGGTTTTGATCCAATTACTCTCATCTCCACAGGAGCTGGAGTATTTATACAGTATCAACCAACCAAGTTTTACAGTGAGGACCAGAAAATATATCAAATAAAGCCAGATCAGTGACAATAATGTTTGAACTGGATTGATGCAATCTTTTCCACAAAAGAATAAAAATCATTTTTCCATAGTGCTCAGTGAGTGAGATGCCAAGAAAGATCGACAAATGTTTTAAAATAACGGAAATGAAAACATCATCAGAAGTAAATACAGGAAATTCAAAGATAAGACAACTCTGTCTAAGATCAACAAGTGAGCCAATTTATGAAGTCTGTGATTCAAGAGTAACCAGAAGCAGTCCAATCCATATAACCACCTCACATTTTAAGACTGTCATAAAATACAAATTAATGTAATATTTTGGCAATGTTATCAATTTAATTCAGATGTAGATGGAATTTATGATAAGTACAATCATCTTGCCAGCAGACGGGCGATGCTATAAAGCCAGCAGCAGACTATTGGGCGAAGCTATAAAGTCAAGTGATAGATGGGAAATGTTCTTTTTGTCTGGTATACAAAATAAGTCAAACATAGTTCATATGTTCTGGATTAAAAACTGTCATGTGACCACTAACAGCAGAATCCTTTTTAAACAAATTACATGAGAGAATATAAAAAAGAAGATGTGGTATGATTGCCAATGAGACAACTATTCACAAAAGACCAAAATGACACAGACATTAAACGCAACTATAGGTCACTGTACGGCCTTCAACAATGAGCAAAGCCCATACCGCATAGTCAGCTATAAAAGGCCCTGATAAGGCAATGTAAAACAATTCAAACTAAAAAGAAAACTAACGGCCTTATTTATATAAAAAAATGAACGAGAGAAGGTCATTTTCAAATTCTTAATGAACATAGACAAAATTTATTATAAATGACTTATAATATAATATTACCAGAAACACAATTAAAATCGTGATTATCTACAAAGATCAATTATGAAGGTCAGAAATTACATCACACAAAGTAAGTCAGTCAAGTTACCACATCAATAAATTGATTACAGTTTATATATGTCAAGAAAGTTTGACCTCTAGATGTCTTTTTGGCTATATAAGTTTTGTTGGATCACTGTCTCATAACATCAGTGCATACCCCATATCCCCTTTTTATTCATATGTAAATATAACTTAAGTTGTTACATTTGTGGATATACTTTATAATCATGAGTACTAAATTTCATGGATAAGGGAAAAAATTGTTAATTTTTGACATGAATACTTCATTTTATAAATGGTTTGAGAGATGCATACAGAGGCAGATTTAGAGGGGGGGCCCGGGCCCCCCCCTTTTTGGGAAAAAAATTGGTTGCTTATATAGGGAATCATTGAAGCGTGACTGGAGCGGGCCCCCTCTTAGGTCAGTCAGTGGGCCCCCACTTATGAAAATTTCTGGATCCGCCACTGGCATATATTAATAATATAGGCCATAGGAAATTTGTATTCAGATGACCTCTTTAATTATAGGAATGTATTAATTGAATGACCTTTTAATTTTGTATTTAGATGACCTCTTTAATTTGTGGTTTAACTGTACCAACACAGTATGATCGACCAATCAGAATCAATATGGTTCCAACACCAAATCAAATTGAGGCCAATATATTGCACCAAGCTGACACCATGTTCATATGTAAATATCTTGAAGGATCTCACCAGATCAATACAAAAAGATCAATGCTATGCTCACTTCGTATATCTATTTCTATAATGTAGGGAGAAATTTGAGGGAATGTCTGAAATCTAGGATCTATCATATGAAGAGCAATTGATATTCTATGATCAATACATACATACATATGTTGCACAAAACACCTGATGGTTAAATATGTAAACAACATCTACTGTTTATTTATCAGTTATTACCTACTTAAAATATAACTGCAAGAGAGTCGTGGATCTATGGTAAACAAATACAAATATATTTACCGTACTTGTTATAGATGTGAGAGTCATGCAAAGTATAAATGAATTAATTTGTATCAAAATATACTCAGTACAAAAATGCCAGTGTTCTAATTGATTGATTGATTGTAGTTGCTTATTGCACTGTCAATATAAACAAATAAGGATCATGAAACTGGAAAATCTAGAGTTGTACAAAGAGCCCTCAATACTAGAAGTAAGGTTATCAGAAGGTAAAATAAACCTGTTTTTTGTACTCAAGCTCTATATAATATAAATGCTCTATTTTTATGTCTCCCCCATGTGTCTTTGAATATCTAGCTCCACCTGGAGGTATGGTTCATATCTCTATGAATACAGATCAAACAAAACACAATATTTACATAAATGATTAGATAGATAAATATTGTTAACTTCTAAGGGGATAATCAGCTCCGTATATTAAGATAATGAACTTGTTACAGTTTATTATTTAGAATTCACTTTAAGTATTTGTCACAAATGAGCAAAACTCAAATTTCAACTAAATGAAGTTTTCACCAATGAACTTTCAATAAAAAATTTGAAGGTACGAAAATTAATCTGTAAACTTTTTACAATTTAACAAGTTCTATATTGTGACGCAAATTAATTCAAATGATTATCAAATGCAAAATTCTATAAATAAAATATTGTGAGGTGTACACTGAATTAGCAATAGTCTTTAGTGTAATTAATATATGCAAGAATTTATCTATTAATACACAAAATCAAAATATTAGTACTGTTGATACCATAATGTACCTATTAAATTATTCATTAATGAATAAAAACTCTAGTCCAATAAATTCATTCTTGCATGAAATGAACGAGAGTTATTCCTGCTGAATCAATACAACTAATAAAAGCCAAACATTCCTGTTGGAAATCAATAACATAGCCATCAAACTGCCAAATTTTGGTTATAAACCGTATTTATCAATAAAATTTAAATGCCAATTAGTTACTGTCTATGAACAATATTAGCACTGTAAGATGCAAATTATTCCTGATGGATAAGATACAATAAAACCTGCAAAATATTGTGATTGAACATTCTAAGGGAAACAGCTCATGTTATTCTGAGACATATAATCAAACGCTCACAGGTTTATCTATTTGGAATAATGCTATATTAAGTTATTTGCTTAAACAAACTCTAAGAATAAAAGTATTCCTTGGAATTTAACATAGTAAGTAATCAAGCATTACTTTAATAACTGAAAACTACTGTGATGTACATAACTAGTTACACTGTCAATTTTTTACTGAAATCAACAAAGATTAATCAAATCACAAATTATAACTGAGGAATATGCAGATAAACTAGCAAATTAGTAAGGAAATTCATGCTGAAATTATAAAATACTACAAAACTGCCAAACTAGTATCTGTTGATCACATAAACTAGTAAACCTATTAACTTATTCTGATTACAAACCAAGCTCCAACTAAATCTTCTGAATACAAATTATTCCTGCTGGATCAATACAACTATAACACCTGCAAACTACTATTCCTGTTGGACCAACACATAACTAGCACAACTGCAATTTTTTCCATAGGATCAACATAATGTCTAACACCTGCAAAATTATTCTGTTGGAACAATAAGCTAAGTAACACCTGTCAAAAGTTATTCCTGTGGAAACAAATAGCTAGTAACCTGTCAAACTTATTCCTGTGTTGATAACCTAGAACACCTGTCAAATATATTCTTTGGCAACACATAGCTAGAAACCTGCCAAATATATTCCTGTGGATCAACAAACTAGTAATACCTGCAAAGTTATGTGCTTCAATTGATTAATGTAAACTTCAACACAGTTATTCCTGCTGAACAAACAACTAGTACACCTGAATTATTAACTGATTGGCTGAATCACACAGACTATTGTTTATTAACAAACTTCTACTTCAAAGAACTGTAACCAATTCATTTGACAAAAATCAAGCTAATTCTCTGAATAAAACATGTAAAACTGTACAATTCCAGTTAGATCAAAACAAATAGTCTAAAATATTCTTAGGTACAAAAGCAAACCTTACTAACTTTACAAAATGATGTCTACTTATCTGGATAACAGACAGAAACCATCAACTGGATTCCTGGAAAATACAGTCATGTAAGCTAATTAGTTGTAAAAGACATTAAACTATATCTGTGACAACAATGACTCCTGAATATATTGTGTGCCACATAGCAAAACTTCAACAATTCGTAGTACACAGATTATAATTCCTGATCCCAAAATAACAAAGTTAGGTCCCTTTGAATAATGTTAGTGCCAATTCTTGTCGAATAAAAGTAGACTCTGAAAATAACTTCAATAAAACATATTTGACATGCATAAAGACATAATTTCTTTCAAAATAATTTTCGATGAAATAATGCATTTCATTGCTCACATTGCTAATCTGTTATTCCAGTGACTACGAACTCTTACAATGTTATGAATGCAAAATGCAATTCTTCATATAAAAAAAAAATTATCTTATTGAACTTACCGTTTTGAACTAGAAAATTTTCAATAATTATTAACTCAAAAAATTTGGCCATCCAAATTTTATTCTGGAGAAAGTCTAATCACTGAATCCGCATGAAATGAAAAAGTTTACTGCTGACAATAAGCTATGTATAACTGCAATCATTTGTTATACAACAATATCTAAATCTGACTGATCAAAAACCTAGTTACAGCTTCAAACTTTTTCATAAGATCATACAACTGACATAAATGCTAAAGCTATTTAGCAGACCACAACTATCAGACTGTCAAACTTTCCCTGGATTCAAAACAACTCTTGTAATACATATGTCTAACAACTATATGACTGCTAAACCACTTACGCAACACTGTAAACTATTTCTGTTGAGATCAAACAACATGAACATCCTGTCAAAGATATATTTGTGATTAACACAATGTTAACACGATTTTCAAATGATTAAATTGGAAACATAACAAATCTAAAGCATAAACTGTCATAACTATATTTGTTTTTTAGACAATGTTTTACCACTATTTCAGTTTTTATAGTGTTAAAACAGGTGCTTGTATGCAGTTATGCAATTACTGCAATTAAATCTAAAGAGTCTCAATTAGCTTTTAAGATAACAATAGTTCACTAAAATCAATTTACCATATTTTGTTTTGTTCTTAAGTATATCAAAAGGTCAAGGACTTTCTCCAAGATATGCATTAAAGGGTATATGTCAATGAGACAGTAACCCAATGACACAAATTTAATAACCAGAAGTCACATTTAAAGGTCAAGGATATTGAGTGTCAATGGGAGTTACCCAATGACACAAATAACGAGAAGTCACATTTAAAGGTCAAGGATAAATATCATTGAGACTGTGAGTAATCCAATGACACAAATCTAATAACCATATGTCACATTTAAAGGTCAACGATATGTAATGTCAATGGGACAGTAACCCAACGACACAAATTTAATAACCAGAAGTCACACTTAAAGGTCAAGGATATTTAGTGTCTGAACGAGACAGTAACGAGACACAAATAACAGGTGTCTAATTGTCAAATAAGAGTCGAATTAACACAGTGAATAAATATCAAAAGGATATCAGTAAAGGTCAAAGCCTGTCACAACAGTGAATGAAAATTAAAATTTTCATAAGACTATCCAATTGTCACAAATTGTGCCATTTATTCTAAGACTAACGGTCAACAATTCTAAGACTAACGGTCAACACCCTGAATTAAAGGACAAAGGTCAAAGAGACAGTAACCCAATGCCAGGAATAACAAGAAATTTGACTGTGTCTTTTTATTAGATCATTTAACACAGGAAATAAAAGGGATATACACAGTCAAACAGGTAACATGTAGACATTGAGTCTAAGAAACTTGGCCTAAAGGAAGTATAGGGGCAATAATAAGGCCCTTATTAGGCCCAAAAATTACTGCAAATTTAAAAGTTATCATATGTATTCTTAAATAACTGAAAACCGTATTACAGTACAAGGTACTCAGAGAAACAAAACAAATTTGACATTGAACAAGTTTTCATGGCAACGAAGCATGATTTATTTTGCAAATTTTGTATAATTACGTGATTTTCCTTGTTTTTCATCAAATTTTGTGTATATTTTAGATTCAAAAAGTATGTACGCAGCCAAGAAACAACCTTATATTTTGTGGGATCATGTCAATAGTAATAATAAAGCTTCTGTTAAATTATTTTGTTGACTTGCCTTCTCTTCTGTTTCTTTTTTTTAAATAGTACATATTATGACGTCATCAGCTAAAAATCTTTATGATTTTCTTTTATATTTTTGGGGGCCAAATCCAAGCCTTAAAATTTCAAAAATAGTCCTTTATCAAATAGTCCTTTATTTCAACCCTCCCACTTTCAGCATCAATAAGTTAATTAATTTAACAGTTTACCTATTTCAGTTAAGCTTTACCTATTTCAGTTAAGCAACAGAGACCTCCCTCCCATATTTCAAATTGTAATGTGTTCTGTTTCTACCTACCGGTATTTATTTTTTCAATAAACATATCTAGGGCAACCTCATATAACCTGCATGTAAAGACTCTTTGACATATATATCTCAGTTAAGTAATCAAAATAAACAGAAAACAGGGTTTAGATGAGGTAATTAGTTGTATATCTGTCTCTGTAGTTACTTAAATTAAACATTTTATGTTTCTGCAGTTGAAATTAGCTTACACTGAAATCTAAATGTGTCAATTCTGATACCATGTTATGTAATAGGCTGTTCATGAGATTTTCACATCAAATTTAATTTTAAAGAAATTAAAATGTAATTGGAAAATCTAAGTCAAGCCAGTGCATGAAACCTGAGTTTTAATGTATGGATAGGAAAAGGGGTTCTTATGATTATGCAAAGTAAAGTTATAGATTTCTATCACAATAAGGTTTTACTCAGGCAAAGTGTAATATCTGGAATGGACTCTTGGACAGGACTGGATAATTCATACTGGTGTGTACTCACTACAAGGCAATGCTTACGAACGAAACATTCTTGAACCTCCTAGTTCAGAGAGTAAACAAAATGAACAGTTGAAGGGCATTCCAAATAGAAATCTTCTATTCTTTTACACTGCTTTTCCAATCTCAAATGTAAAAATAAATTTTCTAATAACACAGGCCACACACCTGTTTAATCTATGGCCTTGGATTTAATTAGATTTGATCATCAAAACAGATGACCAACAAGTCAAAAACAAAGCAGCTGGCACAACAGTTTATTACTGGCAAAGATAGCATCCAAATATTTGTAAAAGTCAATTCAAGCGCACCTCATCTTTTTTCAATTGAAAATAATAGACACAATCACAAATTGTTTCTTGACTTAAATACAGCATCAATTCATTAAATTTCATTCTTTAAGTATACCATTCCTGCAAACCTTTATCTATTGTACATGTAAGTTGAAACAGTAACCGAAATTTCTTCGCAGGAGCTTGAGCTGTCCAACATATTATCCAGTGCAAACATTTTCTCTTAGTTATTTATTTCCACTGAGCTCTTAAAAATCTCATTAGACATATTGTTGAAAAAACCACAAAGCAAATCTATCAAACTTAAAGACCGGACTGGGGGTATAAATAGAATCCAATGAGAATATTATGGCTTCTTGGGTTTTCTTTGCAGTTTTCAAGTGTAAGGACCATTTTTTCAGATATCTCAACTAATAATTTTTTGTTTCCTTTAGGAATGGGCAACCAAGTAGGAACATATATTATCTGCATTTTGACAAACTTTTGTTGAAAAAAATTCATAAATATAAGAAATATTGACTGTTCAAAAACTCAAGTGGTCAAATTTTCAAAATTTGAATTTCCCAGACTGACAGATAAGGCGGAGCTTGCATCAGCTGTTTTCTGTTTTTTTTACATAAATACCACATGCACATGCTGATAAGTGAAAAAAAGTTACCTTGCATGTGTACAGCTTTAATCTAAACTTTATTCCATTTCACAGTAATGACTTTTAAAAATTCAATTTGTTCATAATAACTAGTCAATCCGTTAATTTTATTAATATGAAATTGAGTAATTTACTTTTAATGAAAATCATTTAGATTTGGTATAAACTCCAATGTATACTAGAATAGGGAAGAATGTAATAATCAAAACACTAATCCCATTTGTGACCCATATATTCTTGACATGATGGATTTGGGAACCATTTCCTAACCAGTTCAAGGACACATTTTGGTATTAAATCTCTCCTGTGATACATATATTTTTCTCCTTGGTCTGTCCCTTTTAAGTGCGTCTCTCTTTCTCCTTAAATATCTTGGGTCGTTCCACACCCCTCTATGAAAAAGGTTTGTCCAAAAACGTTTGAATTTATCTTTCCTTAAGAAAGAATTTCTTTCATGAGGTGCACAATTGTCATTTTCCCACCACATTTGTCTATTTCGTTCATCTGTTATACACGGGCGACATAAACAATAACTACATTCAGGTGACTCTTGGTCCTGTTCAATATGATAATTTTCGGAATGGTCATTGCTTTCAGAATTGTTCACATTATCCTGGTCATAATTAACCTCTTTAAAATCCCAATCATTATGAGCAAAAAAGTAATATATTGCATCTCTCTGCTCTTGTGTAACTTCAAGTGCTAACACAGAAGTGACATTACTACATTCATTGTTTCCCTCCATGTTTTATAAAATGGAAATGAACTTCCAAAATCTAGGATGTGTAATCTGCAACCCAAGGCACAATGAGGATTTCGATTTGAACAGATTTAATAAAAGTACTTGGAAATGTTGATAAACACATTCTTTTGGGTAAAATAATAGTTCACAATTAAAAAAAAATATCAGATATATTTTTGATAAAGGAATCTTCATTTTTTTATATTTCTTTATCCCATGTAAGGCCTCAAAAATGCCCTATGACAGTGATATTTTACACATGCTGTGTTTGTGTATCATTAATTTGGCGGGAATGGACATATCTGCAAGTAATAAAACTGTAACTGATACATTAGTAAAGGGGTGTGAGAAATTTTTAAGAACAATAAAGATTAATGTTCAAAACAAAAATAGTAAAATTCTTTATCATAAATTTTATTTTTAAATCTCATTCATATTTATCTCCTAAATTTGTCAAAAATTATTAACAAAATATATTACATATATATATTAATAAATTTGACTTGAGTACTTATATACCCCTTCTTAAATTAAATAGATTGATCCATGATATGTCAGACAACATTCCCTCCTCAGCCTTTCTTATAGTATTTCTAATAGTAATTTTTGTAAACGATCTTTGTTGAAAATGTCAGAAAGTGAGAAAAAAGCTAGAAAAAGAACTCCGTGTTTTCGGATTGAAGTGTCAGGTACTGAGGAAAAGAAAGATGAAATTTTTGGAAAATTTGCTTCAATTAGACAAGAATTGACAAAAAAAACAAACAAACCTATGGGAAACCTGCAGGTTATTGAAGCTTTATTGCAAAAATGGAATGAAGAGAATGATACCAGTAACACCCAGTCAGAAGAGTTTCAAGAGAAACCCTGTCCATCCACATTCATCAGATCAAAGAAAGGAGACACAAACCAACATATTTTTCTGACTGCAGAAGATTCATTTAAGAGGCTTATATCGGTTGTTGATTGGCATGCAAGATGTTGTAAAGAAAAACTTAAACCTACAAAAATGTTGAAAAAAGGACATGTTTGCAAAACAAGCCTAAAATGTAACGATAAAGAGACACCTCATGTATTTTCTTGGTCCTCCTCTCCTTATTTACCCACAAAGGATTACTTAGTGAACAGTAGAGTAAATCATGGGATTACATGTAGTGGAATATTGCCTGCAGTCTACAAGAGGTTTGCACAAGGATCAGGAATAGGGGTTTTAAGTGATGAAAATCGTGCATCCTTTTTCAACGTTCACAGTCAGCACATACAAGAGGAGTATAAATATTCAACTGACATAGCACTTTTACAAGAGATAGCATCTTATGAAGAACTTGATAGCAAGATAGACATTATGTCAGATGCAAGACACGGCTGGCGTAAGAATGCAAAAGATACAAGTGTTGTTTGCATTGGAGAAAAAACACATAAAGTTATCAGTTGTGAACATGCAACGAAAACAATGGACCCTATATCTCAACGGCATGAAAGACTTGGGACAGAGAAGATCTTCAACTATTTACATGAAAACGATGTAACAGTGAATGTTCATTGCCATGACAGGAATTTGTCAATAAACAAATATGTAAGGGAAAATACAGAAGCAATCAATCAGAACGATGTATGGCATTGTGTTAAGTCTGTAAAATCAGCTTTAAAGAAGGTGTCAACTGGATCTAAATCTTCTGAGGGGAAAACATGGTCATTCCAGTTATCAGACAAGCTTGAACCTGTGGCTACCCACATGCATTGGGCTATTCAGAACTGCAACCAAGATGAAAAGAAACTGAAGAAGAGTTTATTAAATATCCTCATCACTATAAGAATATTCACACTGACTGCCATGAGAGTGCCAGGTGTAAGGTTGATGACAAATATGAACTGTCACGAATTAAAATAACCTCGCCAGTTGCGGAAAAACTTCTTTTAAGTGTAATACTTAATTCAACACTATACAAATATGCAAAGGATTATGTTCTTGGAAGGGATACATTTTATGTTGAGAGTTTTAACAATGTAACAAATATTTATCAAAACAAAAGAATTGTGTTCGGTGATAGCCAATACAATGCCCGAGCCAACCTTAGTGTACTTCACTGGAATGAAAATGTTGATAGAGACTTTACTTCAGTGTCAAATAATCAAAATCACAGGATGCCAAGAAGTAAAAAAGGGAAGAAAAACTACAAAAGAGCTACATATAAATTTAGAGACAATATTTGGTCAAGATTTATGAAAAGTATTTATTCAAAAAGAAATCGTAGACAGTAGAACAAAAAAGTGTTTTAAATGTGATATTTCAAATAAAATTCTGCAGTTTTCAAGAATTTTTTTTTTTTTTTAATTAACTAGAAATAAGCACAGTACAAGAAATTTAATACTGTGTACTATTTTCTGTAAATTTTTGTTTTTCTATTTCTGTAATTATAATTTAGACATTTACTGTAAATTATTCATACTAATTAATTTTTATCACTCATTGCAATTTTAATTATACTTACATGTGTACATTTCTGTTACAAAGATACATAAAATTTATCATTCAGATACAGCCATGTGTTATTATTGAAAACAGATGATGTGTATATTTAATAAATAGGATGTTGATAACAACAAGCTCCTCCCATCCCCATATAGGTTTTATTGCTTACCACCTGGTAATTTGTATAGGTCAAGTCAGGTCTTCAGAACACATATTCTTTGACCTTCTATAAAATTGGCTAAGAAAAAACTATAGATCAATGAAGAAGAAATCAAACACACCCTGTACACTGTTAAAACTTCAGCAATTAACTTGACATTACAACAAACAGCATAACTGAGGTTTAAAGATTACAGCATCAATTACTGCTTGCTCTGAGACAGGCCTACATACTTTTTTTTTAAAATCTTGCTCAATATGAAATCAATCAAAATTATTGTTTCAATAATAAAAGAACCATCACAGTCATTTTTTTAACTATTTTGATTTCTTATCTTTCTTTCCCAATCTCAGTTCAAAATTTTGGCACATAAGATTAATGGCCCTTAGATCATCACCTCTGAGAATTGATAAATAATGACCTTCACCTATTGTTTGTTGAACATCATCATTCATGTTTTCACAGTAGTATTACAGTCAAATTGTGATAAAAAACTAATTTTCAAAGCCATAAAATTTCAATTAAATAATTATGTTTTCTTAAATTGGAATGGACAACACAAAGGATAGAGAACTATATAGAATTATCTATATATCAGTAACAGTTGGACAACTGAGTTGGACTACAACCATCAACAACACAAAAACTGCTATAAACTTTATTTTAAGTAAACCTTTTCACCTTTTTCTATTGAATAAACAAAATAATTAATCAAAAAGTCCTGACTGTAAACAATGTGGGGATAGACATGTTTCCCTCCTACATAAAGCAGTTAAAATTATAGTTTGAACTCAGACAATCAGTGAACATTTTACCCAAGATTGCCTCATCAATTACAGATGACCTTGAAACAGTTTGACCTTTATCCTCAGACAATCCTAATATTGACTAATAGATCAATGAGATAACAGGAAAATCAATGGCTTCCATCAAAATAAACATCTACACCATAATTGATCAATTTTTATTTCCCAATGGACATTTCCAATGTAACAAAATCCAAGGCTGTTCAGTTGTTCCTTTGACCATAATAAATATGTTTCCCTCCCCTTTCTCATTTTCAACACATAAAAAGAGGCAAGAAAGCAATAAAGGATAAGGATGTGTGTCAACTGTTGAAAACTTTTTTGCATTTTAAATTCTCTTTGTTTTGCTACTTTGGAGTCAGAACTTTAAACCAAAGTTACAAATCTAGCATTATAAATTGGTACAGCAAAATAAATTGAGAATCAATAGAAATAAAAGAAATGTTTGTCACCAGTGCAGTGCTCAGCGCTATTACGTTTTGTCCAGAAGATCGAAGGCAACATTATCATACCCCAAAACATGATGAATTAAAGCCACTGGATGTGTTTTCGGGATGATCCTCTACAAAAAAAAACATCTTGTGGCAAAGATATTGCCCTGTAAGTTTTTGAAGTATAACAAGTGAATTATATATTACTTCAATCTTAATATTTGTTATTGTTGATCAAACGCATGGAAATATCAACATAATTAATATTAGCTAATCTTGTTAAAAGATGTCTTGATGAAAACAACATGCATAAGGCTTAAATTAAAATATTGTTTGTTTGCCCTTTACCGACCGACCCTATAAATTCGTTCCGCCTGAAAATCTTTTATTCGTGTTTACCAGCAAGATTTTATTTTATTTTATTTTTTGTTCCTACCAAAAATCTTATATTTGTATTTCCCGCTCAAAACTTTTTTACCGGAATTCTCAGGTTTTATCTTTCCTGTATAAGGTCTAGTCCGTTTGGTATCACATGAGCGTTTGACATGAATGAACACTTGCATTTGGAGTTTCAAAGCATTTGTTTGAAATCGATGTTGAAAGCTTTGAAATCATGATTTAACGAACGTTACTCTGTGTCTTTATACATGAAGAGCAGGGTTCATTCAAAAAAAGTTCGTCCAATACTAAATTATCAACGTGTGTACAAAATATTTTGTAAACAGACTTTGTATCCTATGTAGGGATGGCCTTTGGTGGTCCGTAGATTAGGATGATTATGTTAATGATGCCTTCCACCAGCATTGATATATTCTGATTTATATCTGACATGAACCAAAGGTCTGTAAAGGGGAGAATATTTGGCAGTAAAATCGCCAAGGTTTTCCATACAGATCATTTATAAATGCGGTGTAAAATACGTGACAATTGAGTTTCAAGTCTTGTAGCATTTTTATTGGAAACACAGGCACACACAAAAATTTAAACACTCTAGGGACTTTTTCTACTAGTAATGTACAATGTATTTCTGCCCGGACATATTTTACCAGACCAAAGTTATCTCTTACCTTCTTACAGAAAAACTTTAGGTCTAGATAAGCGTTCAAGGTACAACGTACTATTAGTGCAAGTTAAAATTCTTTAAAATTCCAGGTATGTAAACGTTTAAAATATGCCGCACAGCCCTATATTTTGAAATTTGAAAAAAAATGTAGTGCATATGAATTAACTTCACATTCTATATGATATTTTTTTTTCAAAACTTGGGACTATTATACTAATAGTCCTAGAAAATTATTAGCAATAGCATACTTAAACAAAAGCAATACAGACAAAAATGACATCATGCAGATTTTGTATCTCATGATAAAATAAAATATTATACCTACCTGCCTACCCATGACAAAAAATCTACCGAGCTAAGTTATTTTTTGGGAAAGAAAAATAAAATATTTTACCTACCTACCTACCCTGTTTCAAAACATAGGGTCGGAAAAGGGCAAACAAACAATATTTTAATTTAGGCCTAATGGTTCTAAGTGACTTTTGTCATGTACACAGAATTAAAGTAGCTGTTTTCACATTTATATCAACAAAATGAACATTTAACGTAAAGTTGAACCTAAAATCTCACCTAAAATCTCGAGCTAAAATTTACAAACGAACTGGTCGGTTAAAGACTATAGGAAAAATAGTGGTTAATTGAGGTATTTCTGGCATTCATTAGTAGGAGGAAGCTGTCAAGGGGGGATTTGGTTGATCATATAGGGAATCATTGAAGAATGACCGGAGTGGGCCCCATCTTAGGCAGTCAGGGGCCCCAACTTATGAAAATTTCCTGATCTGCAACTGGCTATGTCTTATAGGAGAGTCTATCCATCAGAAAATCCCAACAGTGTGAAAATCGCACATGTATAGTGTTTTGTGGACTCGTGGTTGTTCAAGTCTTCTGTCAGTCATTTTCCTTTATATCAATATAATTAGCCATGGTCATAGAAAATCTTGCTCTAACTGTTGAAATGATCATTAATATTACAAAATTCAGGCCAATTATTAAAAATAACTTTCTTTAAAATATAAAACATATCAGTGCTGCTTTTAGATCTAAAATTTTATTCAATATAAAAAAAGAGATGTGGTATGATTGCCAATGAGACCACTCAGACAACAAGAGACCAAATGACACAGAAATTAACAACTAAAATCATCGTACAGCCTTCAACATTTTATGAGCAATGTTCAGTATACAGATTTGTAAAATTTTGACATTCATATTTTTTCATAGAGATTAAGAAATTTTCCTTCCTGTACATTTAGGCAAGCTTCAGAAATAATTGATGAACTAGACTGAGAGCAAATATTCTTCAAGTATTGACATCCTCTAGTATAAATACACACAGATTATAGGGCACTTTATACCAAAAGTGGCTGGTACTTAGCAACTAATAACACAGACTCGAGAGAGTGTAAATATATAGCTTGTCTGAAGTATTGGTCAATACTGAGCAAAGCACAGCAAGGTACAGAGAAACCAGTGTAAGCTGAAATATCTATTCAGGACTATTAGGATAATCTGAGAACTCAGTTAACCTGTCAAATTCCAACAAAATGTCCTGACAGAAAGGGCTGCAAACAATTACTGTACCAATGATAGTGCATCATAAATGCACAAATATATCTTCAGAGATGCTAGAGTCCAAAATATTTAAAATTTCAAAAAGTATCAAAATAACAAAAAGAATAAAAAAAATATATATCTTAAAAAGCTTTCAGATATTAGTAAATATAGAAAGATGCATTGGTAAAGATAAAGGTTACAATATTTCACTCTAATTTGTTGTTGGAACAGAATTTTATCATTATCACAACATTTATTATTCCACAGTTCATGGGCCACACAGAAATAAAACCTCATGATGAATCAAGATTACAAATATATATATATATATATATATTTGACTGTATCTTAGGAGTATGGAATGTATGCCACACATCTTCCCCCAGATTGTGAATGTAGCTTATATTTGGTGAAAAGCGCATCAGAGGTTATCCTGTAAATTCAGAAATTATTGCAATGTTTTTATTATTGCGAAAAATGCAATGGCTATAATTGCAATAATTTAAACTTGCATTTTGAAATTCTTTATATGAATTAAACAGGATTTGTCTCAATATCACAAAAATTAAAATCGTATTTTAATCAAAATTGACAAAATCCAAATAAATGTAATAAATGAAGACAATAATTTCTGAATTTACAGTTTTCAAAAGTTTTTCAATTATACCGAATCAAGGTAAAGTTTAATTACTTTCGTAGTTAGCTTAATAAATTTTTTACATAGAAGTAAAAATGGAAATAGAAAGAGAGAAAAATATAAACAAATCATTAAACAATTCTTTATGGAAACAGATTTATGAAATTCACAATCTTCAAAGTTTATGCATACATTGAACCTTTAGCTGGTAAAAACATCTTTGTTTTTATTTGTTTATCTCAATGTTTCTCTGATCATCCATCAAGACCCTGGATTCCTGATAATTATCTACCTCAATGGTTATTAATTACCCCTTTAATTACTATCAGTCACTTTTAATCAAAGAAAGAGCAGAGAGATCTACTGTCTGGTCAAGTGAAGAATTATTTTTGGCACAGTATTATCATTTTGCAGAACTTTTACTTGGGCAGAATTTATGGCTCTGATTGTCACCCTGAGACTTCATCCTTATGATTTCAAAGTTTGTGCAATTGAAAAAATTTCTATTTGATTATAATTGGCTAGAAGAGTGTCTCAGTGCTAGTGTCTTTATCAATAATAAGTAACTCTTTCTTTACTATAATAAGTTAACTTAATTCAAAGATTTTAAGAACTGAAAAAGAGAGTCATGGTCAAGAAAGTGCTTTTCACAATTTTTTCAAAAACATATTTGCAAAATTTCTCTATTATATTAAAGCCAACTTCTTAAATTGGAGCTTTTCACTACAGAGCTCACAACCTATTGGCATGGTGTCCCTCTATGGGTTTTAGTTTATTCCTCAAATAAAATGTTTCCATGCAATATAAATAGTTACTTAACATTTAGTCAGAAATGATATACAGGCTGTTCACACAGTCGCTGTCCATCTAGTTGGGACATCCAACATTATATCTTAGTATATTTGACTATAAAAAAATGGAAATAATGGCAAAATATTCTACTCTCTATTAAAATGATCTTCACAACTTAAAAAATATTTTATAAACCCTACTTTGTTGTATTAAACTGTATGTTGCAGAAGTCTCTTATATTTTTTTGTGTTCTTAGCTTAGACAAAAGTCCCTCAATTTCAAAATTCTATTCAGTGTGTGGTTGCAGCATGGGCATATGATAATCCAAAACATAAGAACAGACATTATGTTTTACATAAATAAGGTTGTTAGTGTTCTCTTTTGAATTGTTTTATATATGTCTCTTCTAGGCCCTTTATATTTAACTCCAAATGAGGAATGGGTTTTACTCATTGTTGAAGGCAGCACAGTGACCTATAGTTGTTAATTTCAGTGTTATTATGTCTGTGGTGGAGAGTTGTCTCATTGGCAATCATATCACATCTACTTATTTTTATATTTAATTCTGTTTACATTTGAAGGCTGTATGTTCCTTTAGATATCTTATGTTTTTCTGCATTCGTTTTATAAGTTGCTGTCTAATGAATATAGAACTTAAACCCTCCTTATTCATTCAAACAAAGCAGGACATTTTGTGAAATCATATTATAGTTTGCACCAAAACATTTATTATAATGAGCAGAAATAATAAAGGCCAGATTAGTTTAAAAATATAACATGTGCAGAGTCTGCAGTGAGTTTGTATGGATAAATGTTTTAATAAGCCTTATAGATATCTATCTTATCCCATAGCCTGATGTTGGTTTTTTGCTCTGTGTAATTTATGAATGCCGAAATCGGTCAATAACTAGTAGATACAAATAACAGCTGACGAAACAGAGCTTTTCCAAGATGGAAAAATCTGTATTGATTCGGGAAAATATCTTATTTACAAAAAACAACATCATCTTTTTTTATCTTCTTATTTTAAACCCAGATCAATCACTTTGAATGCTGATCAAAGCTGGCTAGAATTAGGAGAAAAACACAATATATCATACATTATTATAAACTGTCATTCATAAAAAAAAACACACACAAACGACCTTCATAAAACCTCAGACAAACAACAAAAGACGTCAAATTTCAATTGATAATATTGATTTGACATATCGCTCGAGTTAATTAGAAAATAATTCATCAAATAATTTCCCAATAAGCCGTTTACATTTAACAATAAAACTTTTCTCTTATTTATCTAAAGCAGGATAATTAAAACAAGCTCTTACCGAGGCTGGAGGATGATTATTCCCATTGGAAGAATCTGAATCGCTCCCGGACCCATCCTTCTGTCCAGGGAGGGACACAGCATCCCCCATAATCAACTAGTTAATATCCCCAAAATCAATTCGGAAACACATCAGAACCAAAATCTTCTATAATGGTAGAGAAGTATCTTGTTTTCTGCACAAATAATATTTGCTACTAACTATAGTTGTTTAAAATAAGTAATTGGATGCAAAAAGGAACGGATATGTAAATCAATTTCACAGCCTCACACTAAAATCATATCTATAAGTTTTATCAAAAATAATAATTTGATATTTTCAAATTTTGGGTTCTCTTGATTTAGATCTTTCTAATTTATAAGAGTTTATTAATATCATTACTAACTAAAACATGGCCCATGTGGAGTTTGTTTTTTTTTTATTATTATATCTTAAAACTTTTAATAAGAAATATTGCACTAATATGCAATTAAACCTGTTTTACAATAATTAACAGGTACTGATTTTAATGAATCTAGTTTTGTCTTTTTCTGAAAAGGGCACTGGAACAGAACAGAAGCCAAGGAAGGCATCTTGTAATAACTAAGAAAGTGACAAAATCAATTAGTAAGATTAAATTATTATTTTTTAATTTAAATGATAATATCAAAAATTTGAGGGGGAGACAAGGGGAATAAAATTTTGAAGAAATGGGGGGAAAAAAATCAGATAAAAAAAATAAAGGTTAATGACAAATTACTGTCAATGGCAAAACTTTAAACCCCCCATAGG